>JAQBSW010003943.1:0-75491 GCA_029291075.1 Eudiplozoon nipponicum | reverse complement strand
AGTATGAGGCTTTACGAAATTTAAGATTGATGACGAGCATTTGCTCCCCATCAACAATAGATTCACCAATCTTGTCAGCCCACGATAGTACACCGGTAGTGTGTTTAAGACACCGGCGCCCTTCACCTCACCTAATAATTATTCTCCAGTTACATTCTCAGAAATTCTCATAAACTTTAGGTCTCTCCCTGCAAATCTCATTCATTTCTCCGAACGCGCTAGACATATGCTTGTTGGTCGAAACTTGGCTACCTCGGAAATTGCACAGTGATCATTTATTCAAATTTTATGGTTATACCTTTGAAGCGACAAAGCTGTTGACAGAGAGGGGAGGGTTAGCTACTTCTATCCGGTCCTTTCTTATGCCCAAGTGCTTGGCTATGTCCAGCTCGTTGGCCTTGAATATTTTGCTTTTCAGCTGATGATACTAAACCAAAATCTATCTTTCAGTGTAGTCTATAGGCCTCCTGTTCTTCTCATCCTCGGAGATACTCGTAAAGACCAAATTTCATCTACCTCCATGCAACCGTCTGACAAGTACATTGTTTTGGGAGACCTTAACCTTCCTAACACCGATTGAGCTAATCTAGATTTAGCACATCACCCTGCTTTTTCAGAAAATTTGCTACGTCAATTCGTGCACTTCATTTTGGATGACAAAAATAAACTCGATTTTGATCTATCCAATGAAGAAGTAATCAGCGTCCAGCGTCATAAGATGTTCCCATATCTCGACCATTGCTAAGTATTCATTTTTATTCAAATCTCATTTACTACTTCAAGGGATGTCATCCAAACAATCAGACGTTTAATAAATTGGGATGCAGTACATCTCATTTGAAATGCCATAACGTGGAATGAGATAATCACGATTGAACACATATCTTCTAGCTTTTATCAAATCAATGGTGCATTGTTATCTCGCTTGGCCTCATTCTCCTCTATTCGACAACTACATATCTCAAATAGGCTAAACACACTTAAGGCGTGTAAACTCAAACTTACCAACTTCCTCACTATCCCTCCTTTATTCATAACGATGTATAAACGACATTATTCAACTAACAATAAACTAGCAAGCGCCTAATATTGAAAGGCGCATTCTGTTGGCCTCTAACTCTCGTCGGTCATGTGCAATTATTAATAACCAGATGTTTTATAAATCAAAAGAATCGAGCATTAACATTACTGGTTTTAACAAAAAACTGTAATATCTAAGTTAACTCTCAGAAGAGTATTCCGCATTATCTATTTCGGTGACTCTGGGAGTCTGAATAAACTTTAGGTGTTTGTTCCATGAATGTTAAAACCATTAAGGGCATTAAATTCAAACACTAATTTAACTATTCTGAAGTCTCCGAGGGCATGATTGATATCTTGAGTAGGAACTTTAACTCTCTGTTTGCCAACGTCTTTGAGAAGTCTTCTAAGCACTACGTTACCCCCGAAATGGTTAACAAAGACGATTTCGCCTATTCCAAAAAGTGACAATTTGTAGATCTCTACTTCTATTGATCTTTGCCTCATCTCCGTCATTCCAGCATTTACTAAATATGTGGACAGAATCCTGGATGCTGAAATTTGTCATTTTGTTAAATCGAGAACTAGTTTTAATCTTTTTAGATTTTTGACTCCGCATTCCACCTATACTAATTTAGCTAGCATCTTAAATCTTTGCTATTACTACATTTCTCAAGGCCAAAGATGGACTTTCTTCTTTCTTTATATTTCAAAGGCATTCGACTCTCTGTCCTATTCGGCGATTGAATCCGCACTATTAAATTATAGAATTTTCTGTCGTATCTTTTGTCTCATCAGTTACTATCAAGAAAAAGGCTCGACGTCTATAAGAATCGGAAAGTGTCACTCTAGATCCTCTTCTATCTTTTCTGGCGTTCCGCGGGGATCTGAACTGAGCACTTTCCATTTTAATCTTGCACTTTCTCAGATTCAGATTGAATATTTTCAATTCAAACTTTTTAATATGCTGATGACATTATGGTAGCTTTAAATTACACAGCTAGCCCTGGTTTCCTTTTTTCGTTAATCGATCAGCTGTTGTCCTTATTGAAAGCTCAACTTTGATAAAATTTCTTTAATTAATCCGAATAAAACTCGGTTTATTTAGCTTTGACTCGAACATTTGACGTGTTCCAATCTCTCCTTAGATAGAGATATCATCGATTATGTCAAACACTTAGGCATCACATTTTTTAAGTTACTGGACTTCTTACTTCACTTCAACCAAGTTATATTCAAACTGTATAAACGGGCACGTTTAATATGTTTCTAGACATAGAACCTTATCGTGATGCTTACTCTTTTCACAGCTTATGTCCTGCCTCTCATATTCTATGCTAGTGTGTTTTACTGCTCTTTCACGCTGTCATTCTAATTTGCTCTAGAGAAAAGTGCTTCTCGATTTCTGAAACGGGTTTACCTTCTTGGTAAAGATTATCAGGAATATCTCCTACTTTCCAATGTCTTACTCTTATGGTTGAGCCACCATATATGATAAATCTCCTTTATGTACAAGATCTCCACGAGCCTCCCATTACCCCCATCTATATGTTGCACATAATTGCAAAACTTTGATCCAATCTGGCTATAAACCTAATATCTTTACTAAAAATATACTTTTTTTCAGGGCCGCGAGTGTTTCAACGTACTACATGCGGAGATAAGAACACGATCATACGGTGAATTTATGAAGGCAGTTAATCTTTATTTCAATTTCCTCAGTGAGAGTACGAACTGGAACCGAAACCTATTCCACTCTCACCCATAATGTACATGGTCTTTATTCACTACACTAGGCTATCTAACCTTGAGATTGTGATGATATAACATTCATCAGTATCTCCATTGCGCCGTTTGTTTACTAAGGTCTGTCGATAATTATTTTAAAATCTGATAATGCAGATTCAACGGATCCTCATCGGACTGCACGTGCCTGCACAATGGATAAAGTTGTCTTGAAAGGCCTGGAAGGAACTTGCGATAGTAGTTTAGTTCTCCCAGATTTTTCTGAAACTCGCTAACAATCTTTGGTTACTTGATATTCCTGATTGAATACGCCTTCGACGGCAAAGGCTGAATATGATACCCTAAGAATTCCACAGATGTAGTTGCAATCTGCGTCTTGTCACAGTTGATCTTGAGTCTGTGTGAGGACATTTCGTAGATACTTGGCATGAGATTCTAAGTCTGGACTGAATACCAATATGTCGTCGAGATATGACATACAATAAGCGGCGTCGTCGCGAAATATGTTGTCTTTGAAACTTTGAATTGTCTGTGTAGCTCACTTAAGTCCAAAAGGCATTAAAATATATTCGAACAGGCCAAATGGAGCGATGACTGCAGTCTTTTCAAAATCTTCTGGTGCTACATGGATGTAATGGTAGGCTTATCTGAGGTCAATCACTGAGAAGAAATTGCTGCCGTTGAGTTTTTCAAGTAAGGTGTTAATATTTGGAATAGGATATATATAAGATTTTGTCACTGAATTAAGCTTACGGTAATATCCGCAGGCTCTGTACGATCCGTTTGATTTGGAGACTAAGTGCAGTAGTAACGCCCATGAACTTAACATTGGTCTGATGATTCCCTCTTCCAACAGCCTTGAAAATTCATCTTTGGCAGCTCTCATTTTAGCAGGGGCTAGTGGTCGCTTCTTGAGTGCAATAGGTTGTCCCACTGTGTCAATATGGTGCATCGTGTTGGAGACTCGTAGCTCTGACTTGTTAAGATCAAAATGCGATTTGTATTTTCGGAAAGCTGCAGATATCTCTGCTGAATGATGCATTGGGGTTGGCTAAATGACATGTTATTGGGGTACTTTTTGCCGTCGCTATCTCGTTCCTGATTTTGTACCCCTACTACTTATCAATGGTTGCTATTATTACTACCCGAGCATCCAATCAGTCTGTTCCTTTTCAGATGGTTAATATTAGAAGGCCGAAGAAAAGTTACATGTATATATTACACACAATGTAGCACATAAATATAATTCACTGTTAATCTGAATTGAAGGAGTTGGATGGCAATAATACAGATTTTTTAATGTAAAATTATATCTTAAACACTATTCTCAGTTAGTCAAAATTGAATATATGTTTGTCAGCTGTAAAAATGGTTTTTATGCAAAAATATGATTTAAATGCCATTCACAATTAAGCTAAATTGTCCGTCTTCTAGACGGCAAAAATAAAAGTGATTTAAGTTTATCATAGAAAATTGTTTTATGCTCAATCAGTTATTCGCGTACAAAGGTCTGAATTGCTCAACATTTATGCCATCGATTTAAAACAAATGATACATGGAAAAAGTCATCGTTAAAGGTTATCACTATAAAAAGAATGTAAATCGTTTAAGGACTTCAATGACACAACTCACAAGTGTTAAGATCACCGTTTGTAACGATTCTATCTCAGTACATGATATTAATATATTGTTCTCTGAAGTTCGGATAATCCAAATTTTCAAACTAATCGGAATAAGTTCACTATGACACAATAGTCCACCGCGTGTTTTTTTCGTTCCCAGCGCGGTTCTGTTCTTTTTATAAAAACACTATTAATTACACATAAAATTTCAGTTTAAGAAATATCGATTAAAACTGCTTGAGACTAGAAAGGATTGTTCCTAAAATCACAGCTAAGGAAATATTGTTTAAGGACAGAGTTAGAATATTTGACCCTAAAGAGCACAGCGTTTGTAAAAATTGACCTTCGTTGGGTTGTAACACGGAGCCGCGTGTTACAATGTAACTCCAAATGCTCGGAGAAAAGTACCCAAAAACTTTGCTCAAGTCCGGTAGAGGGGTCGATGATATTTTGATTGGCAAGATAAAAAATGAGCCAAAATTTCAAATGGAAATCAAGACCTATTATATTGTGTGAGATCTTGGCAATGATGAAGTTTTGAATAAATTCACGCTGAAAACCTATATTGAGTGTGCGATACCGATGGCATTAAGTAGGTATGGGATCGCCTATAGCTGTTGCGAGTAGAACGCCTAGCGACAACTCGGCCATTGAATCACCCTTGAGAATTGAGACTGCTGCACCTGTGTTTACGATGAATTCTTCGCCATTTCGGAAATCAAGAATGTGCAGAAGTTCATTGGGCTGCTTGGCCGGATCATGCAAAGAACTAGGCTGATGATTGCGACTGACATTGTCCATTTGGCTATACATGTGTCAAATTTGGCGTGGACGAAAAGAGTAGACAGGAATGTCGGATTGTAAGTGGTTTATTCCTTGTGGCGCCAATGATGCCGTTGATGAGCATAAAGCACGGTCTTCTACTTTCTGCGCCATTAGTTTCCCAATGCTGATGCACCATTGCGTCTGTTTTCTGTTGTCTTTCCCGTCAACTGTGGAAATTGACATTCATTCCGAAATTCATCGGAACGACAGAGACAAACTTTACATGAATAAAAATCTTCTGGTGATTATAGCGCCAGTTCTTCGGAGCATGTCTGTTAAATGATTGCGGAGATCTCGATCGTCGCCTAACCTTATGTGTTTTGGTTATGAACTTTGGTCGAGCATTCCCTTGATTTATCTCAGATTTCGCTATTGTCAATCCTTCTAGAACTTTAGCAACGTTCGCTACTGTTTTCTCTAAAGAGGAGAGTCTATCATCCTGCGGAGGCGGACAAAGGATGACGAATTCAACTTAGGTTCCAACACCCTAAATTCTAACTCACATCTCTCGGATAAGTCATCTATATAGGGAGTGTTGGGGAGCTTTCTGGCGAATAGTTTAAGAGATTGTGGAAGATTGTTAATTGTCAGAAATATTGATTTTATACCAACGTTTTCGTAATTCCCTTAAAACCTCGATGGAGCTTAGGTTGGCACGTATAACTACGCGTATTTATTTATTATCTGTTCGGTTTCTCTGTGACCCAGCAAGGATTCTATTTCATTTTGTAGGCCCAAAATGTGATCAGGTAGCTTCCTAATGGCCTCACGTTTCGGATAAATCTCTCGCTGCAATTCAGAAGGTAGTTTAGCAAAAACCTTTGACAGTTTTTGATGACTGTCATAATCTGGAAACGGGGAGAACGCGTAGTTTACGCGCATAAAGAATAATCCGCTATCTCCATCCCAAACAGGAACATCAATATCTAAAATTGAACCTGACATTCTAATAATCATACTGGATCTTAAAAGTATCAATTTATAAGCAAGATGAAAATGTATAAAATACTTTAAACGAAACACTTACCCACTAACAGCTTCCACAATTGAAATAGAATCTACCGCAGTTGAATCTGTCGAGCACGTACAGTCAATGTTTGTTCACAGATCACTAGGATGTACAGTTTTGTACGTAGAAAAATTGAATAGAAACAGCTTCCAAAGTTGAAACAGAATTTTCCGTAGTTAAATCTGTCGTGCACGTACAGCCAATTTTTGTTTACAGATCACCAAGATGTACAGTTTTGTACGAAGGAAAATTCAATAGAAAAACCTTCCTTCTAAAAATATATACCCAACAAAATTCCCCAGTACAGCAGCAAGATTGGCGTGACTGAAATTGCCAATGTGTGCGTAGCAAGGACAAAAATCAGCGTATGAGAAATGTAGCGGACAGCACGGAGAAACGCACAGCAGAAGGCAAACGCGACAACTGACTTGCATGGTAAATTCACTGTGCTTAAATAGCCTTATATGGCTACTTGCACATTATTAGTTGACGGAAAGTTTCGCTTTTTTTCTCATTGGTGCAGCGTAAATCGAATTAAATTTCATTTACGCAATATGTCGCCAAATGCTTTGTGACGTTACAGTATATATACATTTGAATTGTGCGTATTTCGAGTTTCGGTATTCTGTAACTGTTCTGGTGTGACTTTCTCTAGCAAGCTGCATTTGACATTTTATTTCTTTATTTCGGTTTTAGAAATCTTGATTCTCACAATATAATCCTGCAATCAATTTGTGTTTTGAATCGTGAATATTGGAAACGTTTAGAAACAGGTAATTTAATAATTCTGATTTTCGCGTCTAATCTCTTTCCAGGTTATTGACCCGGGTGTATTGTTACTTAATAAGTACACATTCCTTTGCCTATTACATAATTAATCAAATATATATTAAAGTTCGTTTAACATGGAAGCTTATCTTAAGTTTGAGGACACTAATAATTTGCTCAAGACATTATAGTTATGAATTTAATAGATGTGGAAGATAAAAACATTTTATCCGTATCATATAGGTGTATTAAAACTGAATCAGTCTTGGCGTCTATGGGATTCTAATTAACTAATAGGGTTTGAGCCTTTACAAATTATCGCGACCGTGCCAGATCAAAACTAATCAGTCTACCACCATATAAATCCCATTTGCTATTTAAAGCTTACCAAATAATGAACCCTATGGAGAAATTTGCTATAGCATGGATGGCATTGCCAGAGAATTTCAGAAGCACCTTAGATAATTTTAGAAACAGAACTGTTGATGAAGAACCGTAAAATGCCTTTGAGTTGTTAATGACCGAAATTCAACAGAGATATCACCCTGGAAGGTCAGCACAAATGTGCGAATTATTACGCCAAGAAAAGATGGTGCGTCAACTGCCGGCAGAAATTTCGAACGCCTCTGTGCAAAAGCTTCCGGATTAAATATAGCCAGAGATGTGGTAAACTCAATTTTTACAGCTGAGCTACCATCCACACTTAGAGCCACATTAGAGGTATTTGAGACAATGAATGTTGATTGGCCAAAAATGCTCAGAGGACTAGATGGTGTGTATAAACAGCACGATCCGCAGGTACATGCTGTAACAGCAGATTCAGTTATGTTGCAGCCAGGCAGGGCAGATGCAGAAACAATCCTGACGCTACAAGAAAATGTACGCTACTAAAGTAGAGTAGTTGCAAATATAAATCGAAAAATTGTTAATACAGCGAGAACTGTCTCGCAACATTAATGTCAGGATAGAAAATATAGACATCGAGGAAGTCACTTACGTCAAGGCTTCAATGGGCCGCGCGGATGGTGTAAGGCACATTTTGAATATGGAAGAAATGCCCAGGAGAAAATTGCATATACATGCGTTTAGGTGGATCCAGATGGAAAGGAAGCTCAAAACCGATAGAGAGAAATTCTTCACCGGGATAATTAAAAAACCCCTGCTATTAAGAGCCGTAGGGTGGTTCGATTGCAAAAGCTCCCTTATATACCTTTAAAAAGTATACTTAAGGCGAAATCAAAAGATGCGACTATAGCTAAGAGCACCGACACAGACGGCAAGAGGGTTTGATTCTGCCTAAGCGGAGATTTTGAAAACGTTGCCGGATTATCCAGCAATAAATTCATTATTATAGATGAATTAACTGGTCTGAAGTTTTTCATTGACACAGGTGCGGAAGTAAGCATAATTAGGTCAGATGAAGTGGAATCGGCTTGTCCCACATTTGATTATAGACTATCGGCCGCCAATAGTAGACCCATAGAAGTTATGGGGAGGAAAGAACTGTCAGTAACATTGGGACAGTAATCTTCCTTAAAGTGGGACTTTCTGGTAGCCGATGTCAAGGATCATGTCATTGGGATGGATTTCTTGACTAATTTCAAACTGGCACTAGATCCCAAAACTAAGACTATCGCAGAAGGCGTACGGGTGTTAACACACACTGATTCTAACACTTCAGCAGTTAGAACAGTCATTCTGCCCTGTCCTATAGACGCAAGTGACTTTGACGATATCATCGAGAAACACCTTGCAGTGTTTCAAACTTTAGAGAAATGGATTAAAGGCAGGAGTTGAATACCAAATGGAATTAGTGGCTCCATTGCCTTGTTCACCAAAATCGTAATCATTGGCACAACGCCAGTCACAAGTTACTGTGTCTAAACTTCACCAATATCGCAGAGGGAATTTGTAGGAGGTCAAATTCCAATTTTTTCCCCTAATAGTGGTAGTTCTCAAACCTGAATCGGGACAATGAAAGATTTGTTGGAATTATCCTCCATTAAACTCAGTGACTAAGGGTGATTCATACCCTCTCCCTAACCAGAGTACTCAATTTCCAGACATAATTGAATATGAGGTTTATTCAACTTTAGATCTCCAGAAAGCGTACTATCAGATATCAATAGCGAAATGTTCTATACCACTCACCGCATTCAAATTTCCAGGAGGTAGATCGCATTAATTTCGTCGAATGCCTCTTGGGTTGAAAAATATCAATCAGAAATTCCAGTGTTTGGCTGAAAAAGTCCTTCAGATTTGTCCATTTGCGACTGTGTACATTGACGACACAGTCGATCACGTGATGAATACCGTAAGCATTTGGAAACAGTTTTGACAAGGCTGGAACAATATGGATTAGTGGTTAAATCCAATAAGAACAACATTGGATGATGTTCAGTTAAATACCTTGGACATATACTTTCCAAAGTCAGAATTAAGCCTTTGGAGGATAAAATCCAAGCCATCATGGACATAACGAAGCCCCGGACCGTGCGCCAGTTACGGAGATTTTTGGGCATGATCGGCTATTACCGACGGTTTATTCCAGGTCTAGCCGGAACTTTAGGATCGCTAACACGCCACCTTACTCTTGATAAATACACGATTAAGAAGTTTTGACCTATCACCTTGAGGCAGGAAAGCGGAGAAAAGTTCCATAGGGCCAAATAAATGCTAAGTGACATCAACAAACAAGCGCCTATAGATTGGGAGAAGCTATTCCAGTTAATCACAAATGCCTAATATGTCTAAAGACATACGGGCATGGGTAAAAGCCTGTGCCAAGTGCAAAACTTGTAAGGTGTGGAGACATAATAGAACCTAGATACAGAATATTTGGATACCAACTGGGCGGTTCAGACATGTACATATAGACATTGTCAAGATGCCTGAAGTTAACGGTCAAAAGTTTTTGCTAACAGTGTTTGGTCGTTTTAGTCACCAACTTGAAGTAGCGATCTTGAGGGATATGACAGAGCAAGAAGTCTTGTTTGCGTTCCTACATTATTGGATATCGCGTTATGGTGTTCCTGTAAGAGTCACTAGTGATCGCGGTAGTCAATTTATGTCAGAGCTTTTCATAAGATCTCTCAATATCATAGAGATAGATGTATTGCATACTAGCGCATACATCCTACGTGCGAATGGGATAGTAGTAAGGCTACATCGTGAACTGAAAGCTGCGTTGAGGAGTACTAGTAGAACAAGCTGGATACACGATATTCTTATAGCATTATTTGCCATGTGCAACAGATATCGGGCACAATTAGGAACTTCAATAGCAGAATTGGTATATGGAGAACCATTTAGATTGCCTGGAGATCTGCTAATAGAAACTCCAGGTAGTCTTGATTGGGCTTCTAGCTATGTAGATTAGTTTGTAGGAGCACTTAGAGATCAGATGTGTTGTTTAGCTTCGACAAGACTAGAAAACTAAAAACCAAATGCTATATGTCTTCTGATATAAGATCAGCCTCGCATGTTTATGTAAATAATGAAAATAGAAAGAACTGCCTAACTTCATTTTACAAAGAACCATATAAGGCCAAATAGATGACAGACAAAAATTTCGTCATAGAAGTAAATGGAATTGATTATTGTATTATTTTTGATCGTTGCATTTCCCAGTTTATCTGGATTTACGATAAGACTGAATGACTAGATGAGTTGAATGACCATTTTTCCATGGAGGAATCTGATGTGAGTAATCCAAATGCGCAGGCACAAAAGTCAAATCAATAACTTTCACAAGACGCAATGTTGAGGGCACCGTCATCATGTTCTACCGGGTTACAAGATCATAACGTTCCATCAACATCAGTCAAACTAGCAGTACCAGTAACAAATGAACAGGGTACAACGTCAACTACAGAAGTACCAGTATGCATAACTCGCTCAGGTAGAGCTCAATTTCAGCCGAAGATTAACGATTACGTTTATCATTAGCCGTCTTTTTTATTGATAAGGTTGTATATGTAGAGGAAGATATTTTCACCGAGAATATTAAAGTAACTTTTATTGATAAATTTAAATCACTGTGGCTGATTGAAACGAATATTATTAAAAAAAGAAATATTAGTTTAATTTCAAGAACATTGTTTTGTAACACGCGGCTCCGCGTTACAACCCAACGATGTTCGATTTTGACAAATACAGTGCTCTTTAAGGTCAAATAATCTAACTCTGTTCTTACACAATATTTCTCTTAACTGTTATTTTAGAAACAATCTCTGTTATTTTCAAGCAGTTTTAATTGAGATTTCTTGAACTGCAATTTTATTTGTAATTAATAGGGTTGTTTATTAAATATACAGAACCGCGCGCGATACGCATGGAACACGCGGTGGATTATTGTGTCACAGTGGATTTATTTCGCTCAGTTGGATTATTCGCAGTTTACGCGAGGGATTTACTGTTCACATTTAACTATGCCTATCCGAATTTCAGAGAGTAATGGATTATTATAATGAAATAAGTTAAAAAAATAGCAAACAATGATCTAATTACTTGTGAATTTTCGTCATTGAAGTCTTGACACGAAATTCTTCATTTTATTTTTTAACAGTGACTATGTTCATATCATCATGTATTTTCAATCGGTTGCATATATTCATTTCAATTCAGACATTTGTGAAAGAATAATTGCTTGTGTGCAAAATATGCTACTTTATAAACAGAGCACATTTTACTACCGTCTGGTGCGTGGACAATTTTGCTTAACTGAGACTTGTGCATGAAACAGTCATCTTGGTGAATAGTGTTTTAACTTTAACCGTCTAGAATACGGGCAATTTAGTTTAACTGTGACTGGTGTTTAAGACATTCATTTGTGTTAAAATTAAATTTTATTGCCGTCTGGAGCACGGTCAGTTTTGTTCAGATGTAAATTTTGGTTTTGCATTGCAACATTGTGTACAATATACGTATGATGATTCGACTTAGCCTTATCACATCACCAATCGGAAAAAGGTCAGGGACTAATCATAAGCACGGATCTGAACAGTCGCTACCAAACTAATGTAGGGAGTGATAAATCTCGCAAAAGTCTCTGGCATAAATGGTGTCCCGGTTTGTCGAACTCACAGCCAGCAAAATATTAATAAACATCTAGATTTTGAGAAATTCAAGCACTTTGGATCAATGCCACGAAGGAACGCAAGTTCTAAGAGACATATCACAGAAAAAAACCCTCTCGAGATTACAATGCTCGAAGATAGCCGCTCGATGACGGGTGGGGATGATTTTACACTGCCATCTATTCTCCACAAAACTCATACGCATAAGATGAGGTCCAGTTCAGGAAATGCAGGAAGCCCGGTGGTGAGCCCAGCAACAGGCCGCACCAACACATGGACACAGTATAAAATATGTCAATTCGATCCAGACTACCTTGACGAGTGGGTCAACGATGTTACTTTATTGGCCATGGTGTCCAATATAACAGACGAGGGCCCAATATTTTTAAAGGGCTTGGGAGTCGATTCCAATGTCTTTCAGACGCAAACTCAAAGATATACTGCATCAATACACTGAGGGCACATGTGCGCAGCCATGGCAGAGCCTGCAACGCGCCATCAAGCAGCGTTTGACACCAGATCGAGAAGACAGGCTTACAGAATTAATGAGCCAGATGTCCCTAGGTAGCCGCACGCCTTCTGAGCTATTTAGGGAGATGGAGCAGAAAGCCTTGGAATTCAACCTGCCCAAGGAAATCGTAATGCGACTGTTCATACAGAATCTCCCGCCGGCACTACAAGAGATGGCCACGTTCCTGCGCGAATCCCTCGAAGTACAAGACGACGTTCTGCCGGCACGTCTAGACAAGTGGTGGAAGAAACACCACTACAGCTCACCTGCCCAAGAGAAAGGCCACATCACCTCAAGACTGTTCGAATCACAACCCACCACATCATCAGCCGGAACAAATGTCACGAATGAACGCCTCATCAGCCTGCTCGAGAACCTCACCGTAAGGCCAAATTTGGCCTCAGTCGATGCCGTCCATAATAGACGCGACCAGAGCAGGCGTGACCAGCGTCGACCACCGTCCCGGAATAGCGCCAGGAGGTCGACGTCGAGAGGCCGAGCCACAGTGCCACAGTTACCAGCGGAGTGGTGTCCGAATCACCGCAGCTATGGCCACTCCACACGTTATTGCCTCGGAAACGGCTGCACATTCCCGCGCACAGACGCGACGTTCAAGTGGGCGCGGTCACCCTCAACAACTCAGGAGGATCCGCCCATGGAAGGTTCGGAAAACTGGTGGGGTCAGCCTCCTCGGCGGCAGTAGAGGCTGAGCACCCCAAGATCGTTGGCCGCTCCACGTCTGATGGCTCGAAGCACGTTGCTTTCGCGGTAGAGCGCAATCAAACTATTGTATTTACAGCGACGGCTCCAGTCAAGTCATGCTTCAAACGCCCAAATGCCAGCAACCAGTCTCATCGTCAGTTGCCACTATCAACATCTTTTCTCATCCGTGACGCAACCTCTGGCGAATTATTTCTCATAGACACTGGATCAGATGTAAGCTTACTACGCCACAATTATTTCGAACCCACCCACCCAGTCGACACCAGCAGTCTGACCTGTGCCAATGGCTCCAACATAGCGACGTTTGGGGTACGAGTACACACAATCTCGTTCTCCAACTCAAAAAAATGTTTCAATTATTAGTTCATCATCGCCAACACGACAACAAACATCATTGGACGTGACTTTCTCGAGCACTTCGAGCTAACCATTCGTCCAAGAACACGAGAGATACGCACTGCAGACATTCAGTTGCTTACATCAGCGCTAAAACATACGACTCGCGCCGAAGAAGTCTCATCTATACAGCTTATTCCTCCAGTTCCTCCTGTACCGCAACTGGACGATGTTCTGACACGTCATGAAGAAATTTTCAAACCCGATCTGAAGAGGAAGCATGTCATCACAGCCCATCGTATCATCTTGTCGAAACCACTTCCTCATCCTCCATGTGTACGTCTATTGCAAAACACAAACACAAGGCTGCCGAGCAAGAATTCGCCAAGCTACGTCAACAAGGCATTTGTACACGATCCAGCTCACCTTTTGCGTCGCCTGTGGTAGTAGTACCAAAGAGTGAACCAGAAACATTCAGGGTGTGCGGGGATTATCGTATTCTCAATTCTTGCACACAGTCTGATTCGTACATCCTACCAAATCCAGCCGACCTACTCAGATCTGCTATCGGCCATGCTGTGTATTCAAATCTTGACTTGGTAAAAGCATAATATCAAGTACCGATGGACAAAGACTCAGTATCATATACTGCACTCAGATTCACTAGAGGTGGCACGCACGAATATCACTATATGCCTTTCGGTTTCAAGAATGTCTCACAAACATTCCAACGCGTTATGGACGAAATACTACATCGTCTACCATTTGTAATTCGATATCTAGACGACATCCTGGTATTCTCCAACTCAATGATCGAACATATACAACATATTGAGATCCTGCTCACACGTCTAGCAGACTATGGCCTCCGACTTCATGGCAAAAAATGCGTCTTTGCACAGAAATCAATTGAATTCCTCGGTCATCAAATTTCCGAAGAAGGCATGACACCAATACCTACTAAGGTTCATACTATTCAAGATCTACAGCCTCCAACTACCGTTCGGGCATTACGACGATTCTTGGGAAAGATGAACTACTATTCTCGATTTGTACCCTGCCATGCCAAGATTCTGGCACCTTTTCACAAATATCTCGTGCCAGAAAGCCGTTTCGTCAAGAAATCACGACCGAATCAGCTCAACGTGGACGATATGCAGGCTTACGAGAATAACTGACGCATCCGACGTTGCCATAGGCGCAGTACTTCAGCAATCCATCAATGGAATACACCAACCCATCGCCTTCTATTGGCAAAAACTACAACCTCGCGAGACCCAATATGATACATTAGGATAAGAATTACTCATAATCTACCGGTCGATCCTAATCTTCCACTCCTATCAAGATGACCGAAAGTTCAAGATCTACACAGACCATCTTCCTCTACTTCCGATGCTGAGAGGAAAGGAAAAGTATTTATATTCACGACGTGTCAACTCACAACTTACACGAATACACGAGTATGAATATGAAGACACTCATGTCAAAGGATCAGAACATATGGTCGCAGACACCCTAAGCCGTCCTGCAGATCTTTGTGCCTCAATATTTTGTCCTTCACCTATAAGCACTCAGAAATTGCAAGCAGCTCAGCAAGATGATCCATCACTTCGGACATTTTATGTCAATCGAGTGAAAACACTTGATTACGATGGAAATCTGCTGCAGTGTGAAATAACTGGAGTTGGCCCTCGGCCATTTATACCAGAAAAACTCCGTCGCGAAATCTTCGAAGTCTGCCATTCAATGAGCCACCCATCTGGCAAAGCATCATTGGAAATTCTATCCAGAACGTACTTTTAGCCTGGCATGCGGCGAGATATCAAGATGTGGTCAAAACAATGTCTAGAATGTCAGAAATGCAAAGTGACGAGACACACCAAAACGAGCGCCACAAGTCATTCAAGTGCCCAAAGTCCGGTTTACGCACATACACGTTGATCTGGTAACCTTACCTGCCGTGAACAATATGCGATATCTACTGTCAATACGGGATCGCACCACTCGATGGTATGAGGCCATACCACTGCCAGACATGAAGCAAGAAACTGTCAGTTATGCTTTAGAGCTCAATTGGTTCGCTCAGTTCAGTGCTCCATCTGAAGTGACAACCGATCGTGGCGCACAATTCCTCGGCGAAGAGTTTGCAGCCCTACTGCAATACTATGATGCCAAACACTCCGTGACCGCGGCTCACAATCCGAGAGCAAATTATTTCGTCGAAAGGCCACACCGAGAACTGAAAGCGGCGCTCAAGGCTATCTCAGAAGAAAATTGGCTTTGCGGCTTTACCGGAAGTACTCCTATCAAAGCGTACAAGACCTCGTGAGCCGATCAAATGTAGTTCCGCTGAAATGGTATTTGGCGAATGTCTACAGGTGCCTGGCGAACTAGTCCGATCACGCTCTGAAACTGCAATAACGATGAACGATCCGATAGTTCTGTTTCCACTTCGCAGTTTTCTACAATATAACGCTCAGAATCGGCCGATCGGTCCTACACGTCAGCAACATGGTCCAATTTATAAACGCAAAGATTTTGATAGCTGCAAATGATTCTGCGTCAACAAAGATATGGATAACAGGATTCTAGCCAAACCGAAGCGCGGTCCTTATCGTGTGTTAGATCGACATCATTTTGGAGATTAATGGCAAAGCTGAAGCGGTCTCTAAACACAGATTATCCCCAAACGACGTTGATCCAAATGACCCGCTGTTCCGAGATGTGGACCTATCATGCGGCGAAGAAACGATAACGCCACCCCCAGACAGTCTTGCCGATAACGGACTGACGCCCGACATCTCACTAACAACCGAGCCAACTGAAGCCGTCACGCCGCCGCGAGAGATAGAGGAAACAGAATCAGTGTTGACAGAGTCAAAATCAGTCGTTACACGGTATTGCAGAGCAATAACACCTCCTGTAAGGTTAGCCTCCTTCATTGTGTACTAATTTTCATTGTAGGGAGGGGGAGTGTATGTAACACGCGGCTCCGTGTTATAACCCAACGATGTTCGATTTTGACAAATACAGCGCTCTTTAAGGTCGAATAATCTAACTCTGTTCTTGCACAATATTTCTCTTAACTGTGATTTTAGAAACAATCTCTGTTAGTTTCAAGCAGTTTTAATTGAGATTTCTTGAACTGCAATTTTATTTGTAATTAATAGGGTTGTTTATTAAATATACAGAACCGCGCGCGATACGCATGGAACATGCGGTGGATTATTGTGTCACAGTGGATTTATTTCGCTCAGTTGGATTATTCGCAGTTTACGCGAGGGATTTACTGTTCACATTTAACTATGCCTATCCGAATTTCAGAGAATAATGGATTATTATAATGACATAAGTTAAAAACATAGCAAACAGTGAACTAATTATTTGTGAATTTTTGTCATTGAAGTCTTTACACGAATTTCATCATTTATTTTCAGTGACAACTTTTAACAGTGACTATGTTCATATCATCATGTATTTTCAATCGGTTGCATATATTCATTTCAATTCAGACATTTGTGAAAGAATAATTGCTTGTGTGCAAAATATGCTACTTTATAAACAGAGCTCATTTTACTACCGTCTGGTGCGTGGACAATTTTGCTTAACTGAGACTTGTGCATGAAACATTCATCTTGGTGAATAGTGTTTTAACTTTTACCGTCTAGAGTACGGACAATTTAGTTTGACTGTGACTGGTGTTTAAGACATTCATTTGGGTTAACAATAAATTTTATTGCCGTCTGGTGCATGGTCAGTTTTGTTCAGATGTGAATTTTGATTTTGCATTGCAACATTGTGTACAATATACGTATGATGATTCGACTTAGCCTTCTCACATCACCAATCGGAAAAAGGTCGGGGACTTATCATAAGCACGGATCTCAACAGCCGCTACCAAACTAATGTAGGGAATGATAAATCTCGCAAAAGTCTCCTACACTTTATTGAAATACTTGACTTTGAATTGTGCGCCATCTTCAGTTTTCGAGAGTCAAGTTCCTCGACTGGTTGTATCATCTTTTAGTCTGCTGCACTTTTCACATGTTTTCCTTTATTAAAACGGATAAACATTCACAATATATTTCTGCTTGAACTGTCATGCATTTTGTTATTGAAGCACGTTCTGGAACAGGTAATTTTATAATTCTGTTGTACACTTATATTTCATTCCAGATTATTTGTTTGGGAGTTTGCGCGAGATAGATTTCGCATTCCGATTGTCTAACATTAAGTGTCGATTTAATGATTAAACTAACTAGACATGGAGGCTGATATTAAATTTGAGGACACAAGTAAATTAGTACAAGATATTGCGGATTTGAATTTAGCAGATGCGAATGGAAATATAAGCATATCAGATTCTACTCTTAATTTTGGGACTACAAGCGATCTGGCATCTATGGGGTTCTCAGAAACGAATAGGTTAGGAGCCTCTTCATGTGTGATTCAAGGCCAAAAATCAGCGTATGTGAAAGGTAGCAGACAGCACGTCAGAGAATCGTACAGCAGAAGGCAAACACGATAACTGAACTGCATGGTAAATTCGCTGTGCATAAATAGCCATTTTATAGCTATATATTGTTACTTGCACACTATTGGTTAATGGCAAGTTTCGTATTTTTCTCATTGGTGTAGCGTAAATCGAATTGAATTTAATTTACACAATATGTCGGCAATTCCTTTGTGACGTTACAGAAGTAAAAATAACCCAAAATATTGTGTAAACGACTCAGGAGCAAATAAACTCATTGCGAATTTAAAAATAGTAAAAAAGCCCTAAATAATGAGACACATATACTGTTTTAGGCCATTATGAAGTCCGGAATTGCGTTCTTTGGCAAATGCCGAGAAAATTTGGTGGTGTGGTAGTCAAGAAGTACTCCTAGAAATTTGAGACCTGCTCTGGTTGATTGGCTGGTGTTTCTTCGTGTGAATGCACCGGGATATTTAGGGTTGTCGAAATCATAGAGGTAATTTGTTGTTAGAAGTTTCAATTTTGTCTTGTGGATGATCTCCAGCATTACCGTGGTGGCTGGCACACGTAGAAATCCGATTAATAGATAAGCATTTGCGTATGAAAAGTTGTGCAGCAAAAAGAAGATTAGCGTGACTGAAGTCCAAGTGATTTGATGACACAGCGTGATAATTGCAAGTCAATATGTCAGCTTAGGTAAACCGTAAGTATAGAGAGCGAGAGCAACTATACATAGTGCGCAGAACAGAAGTTTGAAGTATGATTGTTGCATGGTAAATGCGCCGTGCTTATAAACTTGTACCCGTGCAAGGTCGCACGCCATTGATTAACTGTAACGTTCGCTTGTTTTAATTGATACCGCGTAATGAAATTTGAATTTAATTTAGGCCATATGTTGGCGAATTAATCTGAGCCGTTACATCACTTTTTTCTCTGAGAAATTAAAAGTTAAAAAGACCAAAATTCCTCTCTGTGACGCTTGATTGGTAATGTAGGGCGGACTTTGAACCCATTTATGCAACTAGTTATTATTCTTCCCATAGCTAATAAAAAAATGTACAGTAATGCTGGGCTGGTGCATACGTGTTGAGTGTTTCAACAATGATATCATGCCAAATAACGACTAGTAATTGATAAATAAATTGTTATCAGTAATGGCTGGTCATACTGCGTGAAGCGAAATACTGTAATGTAGGAGGTTTTGAGAAGTGGCGTGCTATTTAAATTGCCAGGTTTATGTTGAAACCTGGGCGGGCTGGATCGCCGTCAATGAGTTGGAATATGACCAAAGGAGCTATTGTGTGCTCGACATTGTGGTCATGATATTCGTAGAGAGTCTGCACTGTGTAACTGATGAAGTTGAGATATGCCTTGAAAGTGGCTTGTACCATGAAATGAAGGCGATGACTACTTAGTATTGCTACACAAGGCGTTAGCTTTAAGTATCTGGTCATAACAATATAGGCAGTGTAAGATCAGGTGTGAGCCATACGTTGCAACAATACAAAGTAAATAAAATATATGTAAATCAAATTTAATGACAAATGTGTATTCAAACATTTCCTCAGAGATGACATAATACCGAAGAACTGATCAAAAATTCTACACAATTGTTAGCTAAGAACAGCTGTTTATACCACGTAAGTCAAGTGAGTATTAGAAAGTTAATGAATCATGTGAATCCATAGAGATCACGTCGTGGAAAATAGTGCGCAATTGGTGCGTCAAAGTTAACGAAATATTAATGTAAAAAGTTATCACTTATGCGTTATGCAAAGCAATCTATTGTTAGGTTTAGATTGTAGACAGGTAGAGCCTGAGATGCATGTAGAAGTTTGTATGTCGCCAGGATCAGACGGTTTGATGAACGGTTTCAACCTGTCTATGCATACTGACGTCAGTGTCGCGCCTAGCATAATAATGAAGTATTTGGGTTGGCTGAGCAAAATCGGGTAAGGACCGCAATACTTTGGTCCAAAAGCAGCATCCTTACGAACAAGTACTATCTTGCAGCTGTGGAGGTGCTGTTCAGACATGCTTCCGAACTAAAGTTGAAAGCGAGGGGCTTCGACTTGTGGGTCATCGTTTGTGGGTAGTAGATGTGGAAGCTGACTAGGCAGGCGTAGATCCATGTCATACAAGAGTTGTGATGCAGACGTTTTAATAGATTCACATGTACGAGAACGCATAGCAAGTAGGACTAAAGGTAATGCATCGACCCAGTTGCCATTAATGGACGAGGATTCTAAAGATGCCCTAGGTTCCCTTTATACCATACAATTAGATTCGGGATGGTAGGCAGTCGTCTGGCGCAAAGTGCACCCATGAAATACAGGGTACTTCTGAAACGATCCGATGAGAAGCAAATGCATCTATCAGTGATGAAATCGTTGGGAACAAAATAATTTGCTATCGATGCAAAGATAAAATCGTTTGTAACTTCATCTGCATAAATGGTGCCAAGAGGTAAAGCCGCAGGCCTTCGTGTAAATCTATCACTCATAGTTAAAAGGTAGCTGAAACCTTGAACCGTTGTCAGACGAATTATGTCGATGAGGACGAGGGATAGGCGTGAAGTAGTTGGAAAATGTTGCAACTTAGAACAAATGTGCCGTGTGATCTTGTTTATCTGAAATGTAGCACACTCGGAGACCCATCCTTAGCGTTCTCAGAAACGATCTGCAAGAAGTTTGACGTCACCTTGCTTCCTGGGTGAGAAATTGATTGAATTGAGTCGAAAACATTTCACTGAAGGCTGGTCGGCAGAACTGGCTTGTTGGGTTGCGTACCCGTGAAGTAAACAATGAGTAAACCTTCCCAAATTCCGCAAAACAACTTGGTGTAGTAACGAGCATTGATCTTTGAATATATGTGTCACCTTGGTGTTCTGTTTGCAGGAGGAATGGCGTTAGAGCAGGTTTCCTGCGGTTTACGGAGTTGACTGTTAATGACGAAGGCGAAGGTGGTTTCTAGCGAGACGTCTGGTCTGGAAATTTAGTCGGCGATGAATTTTTGTTCGTCCTTGACATGAAAGATGTCAAATTGCCATTCGCTCAGACGTAACAGTGATCTTTCTATTCTGGCAAGGTACATTGCGACAGTTGAAGACGTGTTTCAAAGTACGATGATTTATAAAATCACAAATGTGTTGCTGCTAATGATGCCGATGAAGTGGCGCACTACGTCGTGGATGGCGAGAAGTTCTCGACCGAAAGTGTCGTTTCTACTGGTTGCAGAGTACGCGAGTAAAAAATGATAGACTTCCCAACTCCTTCGATCTCTTTTACCAAAGTGGCCCCAATAGCAAACTTAGTAGCATTTGTTGTGAGTAGAAATGGTCGTTGGAAATCTGGATGCGTTTGCATTGTAGAATTTGCTAACGAGATAATGGCGAGACGCAGTAATTCCTCGACTTCTGTTGAACTATAAATGATATAGTATTCTCTAAGTCATTTCCGATTCCACAGGTGCCTACACAACAAATAATGTTGTCTTGATAGGCCGGGAAGGAACTTACCATAGTATTTAAGAACGCTAAAATATATCTTCAACTCACTTACAGTCTTTGGTGACTTGATATTCTTCAATATATTGTGGCGTAATAAGACTCCCACAGGAAATCCACAGATGTAGTTGCACTCTGCGTTTTGTTACAATTGATTTTGAGGCCGTGGTTGGATAAGTATTAGAGGATATTTCGAAAATTCTTGGCCTGAGATTCTAGGTCTGGTTTGAAAATCATTGTCATCGAGATATGACATACAGTAACCGCTGTCGTCACAGAGTATGTTGTCCATGAATCTCAGAAATGTCTGAGTAACACAATTGAGAGCAAAATGCAGGTAGAGGTATTCGAAAAGGCCAAAGGGAGAGATGACCGCAGACTATTCAATATCATCGGGCGCTACCAGAATGTGGTGGTAGGCTTGTCTGAGGTCAGTCAATTAAAAGTAATTGCTATCGCTAAGATTTTCAAGTTTTGTGTTTATATTGAGAATATGATATGCAGGGATTTGGTCACTGAATTTATTTTGCGATAATCTCTACAGGCTCTGTACGATCCGTTTGATTTGGAGATTAATTGCAGTGGTGACCCCCATAAACCTTTCGATGGTCTGTCGATTCCTTCTTCTAATAGTTTTGAAAATTCCTCTTGGGCAGCTTTTAGCTTATCAGCAGCTAACTGTCGCTTTTTGAGTGAAATAAGTTGTCCTGCTTTGATGATATGGTACATCGTGTTGAAGACTCGTAGCTCTGAATTGCTGAGTTCAAGAAGCCCCTTGTATTCTAGAAGAACTGCTGATATCTCTGCTGAATGATGCACTAGGGTTGGCTGAATGACCTGTAACTCCAAACGCTCGGAGGCAATTGTATAAAAATTTTAGTCAAGTCCGGTGGAGGAGTCACTGATTTTTTGATTGGCAAGATCAACAATGAGCCGATATTTAAACAGGCAATCAAGGCCTATTTTGTTGTTTGAGATATTGGCGAAAATGAAGTCGTCAGAAAATTTACGTCATAAACCTATGTTGAGTGTGCAATGCCGGCAACCATAAGTAGGAATGGGCTCCCCTGTAGCTGTTGCAAGTAAAACGCCTAGACACATCTCGGCCATGGAATCACCCTTGAGAACTGAAACTGCTGCACCTATATTTACGATGAATTATTCGCCAGTTCTGAAATCGAGAAGATGCAGAATTTCATTGGGTTGTTTGGCTGGGTCATGCAGACAAATAAGCTGGTCATTGCGAATGACATTGTCAGTTTTGCTGTCTATGTGGCATATTCTGTGTGAGGACGGAAGGGGTCAAAATAAACTGCATCTGTAGATGTTTGAATATTTGTACGTGAAGAACAGAAACTGTCTTCCATTTGGTAAATTCTCAAAAAAATTCAAGAAATTTAGACAATTATAAAAATACTGTTAGTGATCAAAGCACAAACCTTTTGGAGAATATCAACTGAATGATCGAGGTGGTCTCGATTTGCATATGTCCTGTCTATGACAATTATTTCAAGTATTTTACTCAAATCTAAAATACATTAATCCAAAGTGGATAGCCTAGCGTCATCAGATGCGAGACCGGCAGATGGTCACCGAGCTAACTTATAATTCAGGATATTCATGTTTGGAAGTGATTTACAGGGCATTAAATTGCATAAATGGACTTAAATATATATAGAAAAAAATTAAAACGTACGTGCCCTGTAAAAATTCCAAATTCTTAACCTAGCGCTTGACAAGATCTGCTTGCGTAGTTTGACACGAACACAAAAAGGTGAGTAACCACAGAAAACTGACGAAATCTGCTTCCATGAAATCAGAATCAAAATCTGCTTCTACAGTTAACAAATTTTGTACATAAGAGAGAAAGGATTTTAACGATTTAACTACAGAAAACCCCACAAAAATGTGAAGCTAACCCAGAAGATCTTGACTAAGAAATATTCACAAACAGTGTGATGAACAGGTTGCTCGGGATGCTAATGTCGATTGTAATGTAATTCCACAGCAATATTAAAAAGGAAAGATAACTATATTTATAATTTTGCAAAAAGATTTGTGATATCAAACCAATTAAAAACAGTGTTGTTCTCAGTATTCTGATGCCATTGACAATTTGTTAACGCCGCGGCTGGAAGTAATTGTCGTGCGACATTACAAGAAGAAGAACAGACAGGATGTGTCTGAGAACAATTACTGTAGGTGGCCATTAATAGGGCCCGCAAATCGTTCATCGGCAAATGTCGTGAAAGTTATGTTTGTTGAAGTATCTTCATTTGTTTGTAAGCACCAAAATAGTTAGAGTTGTCGAAACCGGATAAATGAGTTGATGTTCAAAGGCTCAGAATTATCTTGTTAAAGATCTGCGAAAAAACAGTGATGGCTAGCACACGTAGAAATCCGATTAATAGTTGATTGATTACGCATGACTAATTGTGCAGAAACACGAAGATTTGTGTCAATTAAGTCTAAGCAACGAAATAATACAACGCGGTAAACGCAAGTTCAGTAGTCGGCATAGATAGACAGTCATGTGGAGAGAGAAATAGAAAGAAATCAGACGTAGCGAGCAGAGCAGAATTTTTAAGTGTGTGGCTTAGTAAATCTATCGTGTTTATATAAACGCCCTTGTTCAACGGAAATTTTGCTTGTTTTATTTGGTACATCGTATTGAAATTTGAATTTCACTTGGCATTATGTCGGCGATTTAATCTGAGCCATTGCAATGTAATTTGGAAATAGAAACCGTTGTAACGATCAAATTAAATCAACGACATGTCAAAATTTAATTCAATTGTAATATTCAAAAGTATTAATTGATAGTAGACTAATCCAAAAACACGAAATCTGACTTGCTGATTAACCCATCACGTGTTTCCACCTATCGTACAAGGGCAATGCAGTTTCCACGAAACAAATGTTGATCCGCTTGCAACTTACACTCGCTATCGTTGCGTAGTCTTGTTCATAGTCTACGCTTGCAGTCTTCATAAGCTGTTGTACACACTTAGATACACGGGCAAAGATTGACTTCAGATTCATTAATTCTTGCAGCTTTGCATCCAAGCAATTCTGACAGTGTAATTTATTTAACGGGTACCTGCGATTCGCAGTCTCTTATTGTTGGTACAGCTCACCAGCAAGATCTATCACGGCCTCAAAACAGCAGTTGCAATATCATGCTTGATATAATTTGCTGATGTAAGCGCGTATATACAGAATCACATGAACCAAAGAAAAGGAGGCACAATGCCTGGCTCTAGGTTGTTTTCTGGATAACAGTCTATTCACTTACAATCTTTGTTCACTATTATAACCGTTGAATGTTTTCCAGGGTACTTTTAAGGGTCCAAAATGCTTATATGGAATTTCAATGAAATTTGGCAGGTGGATTACACTTGGTAACTACGGCGGGGACGCGTTAATCTTTAGTTTTTTTCGTGAAATTAACAAGTTTGTAAAATGAAAAATCAGCTAGAATGCTTTGCAACGGTATGAAAAGTCTATAGGGTGAGCAAGATAGATGTTATCCCTTATGAAGACTGGGAAATTTTCTCCGGATGATTAAATAATAAATTATAGTAACAGAACTGGTACAGATCTCCTGCAATCCTTCTATACATACACTATTTGTCTCTTGCATATTTACTTAAACCGGTGGATTATATGCAGGGTGTGATAATTACTGTTCCGAGGTCATGATGAGTTTTGCTGATGGTTGGCGGCAACACCAAGAAGACTGGAAAACGTGAACTTCCGATTAATAAATTAAACGATAGCAATTGGTGTGTCTGACGGCTAGTTAAATTTGTTGAAGAGAGTGAATAAAACGCAAATAAGACTACAGATGTAGATTATCAGTGCGACATTAGAACGCAGCAATTGCAGTCAACGAACAAGTCTCAGTGTATTTCGTTCGAAATGCATTGCGTTTATATAGGTGCAGGTGACACGTGAATGATTTATTGTTTGCGCGGTTTCTCATTGTTCCAGTATCTGAAATAATTTACGAGGTATTTATTATTATTTGACTCGATTACATCAATTTTATCAAAATGAAAGAGTAGAGAACTGTTCCTCCTGGAGTGTCTTGATAAATAATGTATGTCAAAGTTCGAATCCAGTTAAGAATCTAGTTAATGATCTGTCCATAGTTTAACAAAACATACCGCCATAATCTGACGTTGGGCTGGTGCATACTCGTGAACTGCTTTATAAATGATATAATGCTAAATTATTACAAGTTATTGCTGAAAAGTTGTTATCACTAGTAGTCTGTCATATTGATTTATGTAAAATAGAACTGTAATAAAAAGTTTTGAGAGCAGCAGCCTTGAATAGCTAAGTGGGTCGAAATAGGCGATACCATGATTTAGTTGACATTTTCTGACTAACTCGATCAATATCAATATGGGAATTTCGAAAAGACTAAATGTGTTAGTTTATGCTCGACTTTGTGGTTAATAAAATTCATACGAAAACAAACAGACTAGCGAGGATAAAACCGCATTTCGTATATATGGAAAACAAAATTCGATATGCGGCTCTCACATCTAGTAGTCTTGCATACAATGTACTTGACGATAAATGGTGGCTGTAGAATTTCTATGCAGTCACGAACATTAATTGTTAGCAGCTTTCGCCACACACATATAAATAGGCCATACAATTAAACAATAATTGTTGCACGGGTGGTTAAATACAATGGGATTGGTGTTTACTTCAAGCTCGCCAACTTGATTTTTTTAAAATTTTACCACCACCCGCGCAATCAATTATTGTTTAATTAAATTCAAATGCTAAAAATAAATAACGTCTTATTACTCTTTAATGTAGAAATGTCATAATAACGAAGAAAAGATCACGGAAGCTATTAAATTGTTAGTTAAGAACAGTTAGCTATACCGCTTGAGACAAATGAATATTAAATATGATATAGGGGACTTTTGCGGGGTTAATTACTCCCTACATTTGATTGGTAGCGGCTGTGGAGATCCGTGCACATGATCAATCCCCGGCTTTTTTCCCGATGGGTGATGTGAGAAGACTTATACGAATGATCACAAATGTATTGTACATAACGTAAGTAGTCCAGAGTGACCGTGCTCTAGACGGCAATAAAATTAAATTTTAACACAAATGAATGTCTCAAACACAAGTCACAGTTAAACAAAATTGTCCGTGCTCTAGACGGCAGCAAAATGAACGCTGTTTACAAAGTTGAATGTCTTACACACAAGTAATTATTCTTTCACAAATGTCTGAATTGAAATGAATATATGTAACCGATTGAAAATACATGATGATATGAATATAGTCACTGGTAAAAGCTGTCACTGATGATAAATGGATTAAAATCGTGTAAAAACTTCAATGAAAAAAATTCACAAATAATTAGTTCACTGTTTGCTATGGTTTTAACTTATTTAATTATAATAATCCATTGTACTCTGAAATTTGGATAGGTATAGTTAAATGCGAACAGTAAATCACTTGCATAAGCTGCGAATAATCCAACTGAGAGAAATAAATCCGCTGTGACACTATACTCTACCGCATGTTCCTGGCGTATTGCGCGCGGGTGTGTATATTTAATAAACAACCCTATTAATTACAAATAAAATTGCAGTTCAAGAAATCTCAATTAAAGCTGCTTGAAACTAACAGAGATTATTTCTAAAATCACAGTTAAGAGAAATATTGTGTAAGAACAGAGTTAGATTATTTGACCTTAACGAGCACCATATTTGTCAAAATCGAACATAGTTGGGTTGTAACGCGGAGCCGCGTGTTACAATGAATCATGTGAATCCATGGCAAATAGAACGAGTGCTGCGTAACAAACGAACATGTTATAAATACAATTCGCTTGGTGATTACTTTAATCAAGAACACTTGATTTAAAAATGTGTTATCATCGCCCGCGCAATCATCGATTGTCTAGTTTTATAACATATATATTTGCGGAAGATTAATGTTCGTTGACTACATGGAAATTGTGCAGCCGACATTTCCATTTATGAAAAATGTATGCGAGGTTACCAGAGGTGAGAGCAGCATACATAATTTTGTTTTACTACATATGTGCATTGCGGTTTGATCCTCGATAGTCAGTTTTCTGTCGTACTGATTATTGGGCCAGGTCGAAACGTGTCAGGACGTGGAACTAATAGTATTGTATATCTATTAGTCGAAAATGCTGGAAAAGAGGAAACGTAACTAGACGAAATTTAACCTGGTGTTTTATAAGCCCCATGGCAAGGCCAGTGCACGTAAAATTTATTTTGCTTGCACAATTCTGGACAACATCAATCTATTGAAATCGCTTGGAATTAGGGAAGCATACCAAAAAATTAATATTTATTAAAATTAAAAAGCGCTTTGTTGGCCTTTTACAGGACATAACATGATTAATCATACACATAAGTGCAATACATACCAACCAGTTTGGTGTGTGCTTCGACATGCGTGGATTCACTCTTCTCCTGTATCTACCTAAATATGTTTGTCCGTAGAAAAAAATTCACCTACAGGTAATGTTAGATGCAGATTGCAGTATCATGTTACCTTTCACAATAGGCAGAGGATGTTTAGTGGTAGATGCTATCACAACTAAATCAGCTGCAAAATATGTTAAATCTAAAGCGAAACACCGCCTATTTCTTACGCGCTACATTGACTCCTCGACTTTGTATTGTAAGCGAGTATATATAGGTTTCTTATCAACTTTATAAACAGTTATGGTGGATTTTATAATATCATTATATTTATACTTGTATGCAGAATGTGGTGGGTAACCCTTTATGATAAGTGTTATGCACACAATCCAAATAAATCTGAAAACAATCTGGCGAACAAATGCGCAATGTCCTATTATCTAGTATCTTAACAAAGTCTTTCTTCCATTTTAATGAACTGTAGTTATTGAATTGTAAATAATGTACTGTCCACGTTTCCTTATAAATATCATTTCCGCGAAATGTGCTATCATGTCAAGGTTTAAGCAACACACCAAGAAAAGCTAGAGTATCATCGTCCTTGTGTTTAATTGTAAATCTAATATTGGCATACCATTCATTAAATTCATTGAGTTGTGCTCTGGCATGCACAGGGCTATCTAAGACCAAGATTATATCATCAAAGCTACCTAATAAGTGAAAGAATTTTCTTTCCAACACGCACATAAACATTTTGGCCATGATAGGGACAAGAGTGTAACCCTTTCCTAAACTGTCTTTCTGTTTCTATAGCTGACCATTAAATATGAAGTAAATGTCTGAACAACATAAATATAATACTAATTCCAACTGCGTTTCTTTTAACTTAAGATAATGGAAATTTTCTCGGATATGATGACATACAAAGACAAAACTTTTATTTAAAGGCGCTTTAACCAATAACGACCAAAAATTAAACAAACACATTCAACGATTTTAATTTTCAGTTGGCCTGCTTTTTCAACGAATTAAAATGAATTGTCAAAACTGTGCAGCGAAAGGTAATCTCTCACCACTTTTAATAGGTTAGACAATCATTTCGTCAATTCGTGCGTTGGCGTATTGAAGCAAATGGTCTCAGTTTGATGCCATGTTTATGAACCTTTATTAATGCGTACATCCCAGGTAATTGTGTTTCAACCAGCATCGGTTGTTTGTGTTCAGAATGTGTGAACAGGCCGTCCTGTAGAAGATAGGAAAACTCCATTTAAATTGTTTTAATATAAACACCTGACCCATTAATTACTTACATATGTCAGTATAAACTAAGAATTGTATAGTGTAGAAAAGGCATATGTAAGTAATTAATGGGTCAGGTGTTTATATCAAGACCGCAACCTTGATTATAATAATTGTTATCACCACCCGCGCAACCAATGTTCGTTTAATTATATAAATGTCCATTTAAATTGCTTTGTCGGGTTTCTCCGTTGACTATAGATAATTAAACTTACAATTTTTGCGCTTGAGATGATACCTAAATGTATTTAAATGTAGATTGAGATTTTCATGTGCACACCAGTCCATTATATGCATATATTTACTTAGTATGAACTAAGTATTTTATAATGCAGAAAACATAATTCATCAAGTAGACCGGTTTCACATTTATTTGGAAATCTTCAGGTACGGTTCAGAACTTGACGCGGACGTGGCTCAAACCTTGGCACGTCTGCTACGGAATCTGCAACAAAAAAAGCATACTTCATCCCAGCATTTACGGTATATTTACTTTTAGCCATGGGCAGAATAATAACCAGGTGCTTAACTTCGTTCGAACTCTGCCCTACATTTCCTATCAAGCCTCGCCGAGAGGAACGTTTATCTTTTCTTCAGAGAGGAAACTGATCTAACGGCTCAAGAACAATTCGTCGACATATTGCGTAAATGAAATTCAAATTTAATTTACGCACCAATTAAAACTGTATGTCATCTCATGCCAAGCGTTTACGAAATGTCTTCTCCCACTTATCCAACCACGGACTCAAGATCAACTGTGACAAGACGCAGATTGCAACTACATCCATGGACTTCCTTAGGGCATGGTATCACGCTATAACGTATTCAAATTATGTCGTCAAGAGCGAATTAAATCAGGAATATCAAGTCACCGAAGATTGTTATCGAGTTGCAAAAAAATTTGTGAGTCCTAAACTACTACCGCAAGTTCCTTCTCGACCTTTCAAGACAACTTTATCATTTGTGCAGGCACCTGCGGAATCGAAAAGCACTTACCAAGAATTGCATCATTACTTGGTCATCTAAAGACGAGGAATTACTTTGAGTCACCATCAACTCGTAAGCAAATGCTACAATGCTAACGCATCCAGATTTTCAACGACAATTTCTACTCACGACAGATGCTTCTGAATTCGACATTGGAGCCACGTTGGAACAAGAGATCGACGGAGTTCGCAAACGTGACCTCTATGAATCCACATGATTCAATTTTCTTCTCACACTCACTCGTCTCACGTGGTATTCCCGACTGTTCTTAGCTAACAATTGTGTAGCATTTTGAACAGTTCTTTCGTATTATGCCATCTCTGCAGCAATGTTCGAGTACACTTTCTTGTCGTTACCTTTTGATTTTCATTTATATATCTTTACATTGTAACGCATGGTTCACACCTGAGCTCGCACTGCCTATTTTGGTAAGCCCAGTTATATAGAGCTAACGCCATAGTGTAGCAACCCTAAGTAGATGTCAGCTTCATATCATGGTACAGCCCATTCAATGCATATCTCAACTTCATCAGTTGCACATTGACCACTCTAAGAATATCATAACCACAACGTCGAGCGCATACTAGCTCCTTTGATCGTATTCAAACACAATGACGGCGATCCAGCCTGCCCAGGTTTCAACTTAAACTGACAACTTCAGTGGCAATCTACATTGAAATCCTCACGCTGCCTCTCTCCAAACCTCAAACTGCTCTATTTTTCCTCACGTGGTATGACCGGTCACTACAGCTAACAATTTTTGTATCAATTCCTAACGGCTATTTGACATCATGTAATAATTGTGGCAACAAAAAAGAATACTTCATCCCAGCATTTACGGTATATTTACTTTTAGCCATGGGCAGAATAATAACCAGTTTCTTAACTTCGTTCGAACTCTGCCCTACATTTCCTATCTAGCCTCGCCGAAAGGAACGTTTATCTTTTTTTCAGAGCGGAAAGTGATGCAACGGCTCAAGAACAATTCGCCGACACATTGCGTAAATGAAATTCAAATTTAATTTACGCGTCATCAATTAAAACGAGCGAAATTTGCCAATAATCGATGGCGTGCGCGCTTTCGATTTAAGGCTATTATAACACGGTGAATTTTCCATGCCAGTCAGTTATCACGTTTGCATTCTGCTGTGCGATACGTCTGTGTGATGTCTCCTTTCATACTGGCTTTTCACCTACGCTGAATTCTGGACTTGCTTCACACCCAGTGTGAATTTCAATCACGCCAATCTTTTTGCTGCACAACTCGTGAGACGGAGCAGCCTCTACTTATTGCCACAGATTATCAACGAGACATTACTCAGCCTTCACAGTCTCACGCTGCTGATTTCAATGCCACAACAGCCAGTCAAACAGAGCTGGTCTCAAGTGTCTAGGTGTATTTTTAGACACTGCTACACTAATTAACTTTCTCGGCATTCGCCAGAGAACTCAATACCGACCCTCATAAGGGCCCCAAACAGTACTAGTCTTGGAACCAAACTGACTTTGTGATGTCGTGTGGAATTTAATTAAAGCCGGAGAGTTTTATAGTGGTGAATTATATTGCCAAGTTGACCCATATTAGTGCAAAAAATTTCACAGGTTGATTAATTTATGCTATTTTGGACAAAATTTTACTTAAAAAATACGGATTTAAAATCGTAAATAGATTTTGCATAATCTGTTTATGAAATTTGTTTAATATTAAGCCACATTTATAATTTTCAGAAGAGGATCTAGCCCTAACTTCACGCGATTGCAAAATGCTTTGAATAAATGACAATAGCCTGTCCTCAGAATGACGAAATTTGGCTATTCTGGACTGTATTTATATAATCTAAATAATATGTGTAAAAATTGAAGCATTATGGCTAATATACGCCGAAGAATCTTGGACTTAATTTTGTTTATTAAGAATTTAATTAGTAGATTACGCTGGCACGCATTATACAAAAAACTATCGTTTAGGCTCCAATGGAGAACAGTTATAAGTTCAAGTACAATAAAATTATCCTGTTTAAAACTATATTCCATTTTATTAATTTATGGATTGCATATCGCAAACTGTCTAAGAATCCTATGTAGATAAATAATATGCGTAAAATTTGGAGCCACGTGGCGAATATCCGGAGGAGAATCTGATCCTAATATTTGTTTATTATTAGTGTGTATGGTAATTTACACTGATAACTTGTTCCCCATTACATAGTAATATGATGTTTAGTATCTAGAGTGAATACACTAGAAGATTCTCAGAATGATGAAATTGAAGTTATAAGCAATATGCTATTTAAACAATAATGGATTATATATATTTATATAATGAGTCCGCATGATCTATATATTTGAGGACATACTGCATAAACTAAAATCGTCTGACTAGCACCAACATGAGGTCCCATCTATAATATTTGTTAAACAAGCAGTGCGTTTGTCTCCATATTACTTGAGATAATAGCCGTAGGTGTCAAAGTTATAAATACCAGTTTCTCAGAGCGATAATAGAAAAATAATGGATTTTATATAATACGCAGAGTCCATTTCATCAATGTATTAAAAGATTAACTGAATAATTTTACTCCTGATGACTAATAATCGCAGGAAAACCTGGCTCTAATATTTTTAGAAGTAATCACGCATCCAATAAATTATATTGTCCACTTGTCCCACATTAGATGATATGATGATGCTTAGGTTCTAGTGTCAATAGAGTAGCAGGCTCTCGTAATGGTAAAATTCGTCTGTTTTAAACCTTATTCGGCTTCACTTATCATAATTTTGATATCGTATAAAAATTTCCTTATTATTTATTTGTAAATAATTGTTGCGTATAAAATAAAGACTCACGGTTAATATACGCAAGATAATTTGCCCTCGTAATTTTTTTAAATAAGCGTGTATCATGTAGATTACGTTGTCCAATTAACCCAAATTACGTGGAAAATGTGTTTTGACCATAGCGCCAATGCAGTTGCAGGTTCTGAGAACGATGATATTTTCCTGTTGCGTATTGTATGCTAATTAAGGTAACACTTTGGTGATATCGCATACAGAGTTAAAGTCAACCACGTATAAATAAATCTTCTGTATAGCTTAAAGACACAAGTCTAGCATCCGCTGGTTAGTCTGGCTTTCATATTTAAAATAGTGTTAAAACAGTAGAGCCAATACAAAAACAGGTTTGCAGAATAATGAAATTCTAATGTTGTTAGCTGTATTCTGCTTGAATTATTTTGTAGCTGATATCGTATACAGAGTTCACAACATTTATATATCTAAAGATGTTCTGAAAAAATTGAAGCCTCGTATCAAATAACCGCCGGAGAATCTAACACTTATTCGATCAATAAGCATGCATATTTTAGATTACTCTGACTCCTTGTCCGACATTTCATGATAATATTGTGTTTAGTCTCTAGTGCCATTATAATGATTAAAATCTCCAATTATGAACTATATTCTAGTTGTACTTTCATGCGAATGAAAACTGTCCAACAAGCATGCACGTGATAGTATTACCTAAGAGCATAAAATCAAAATTATTATTGAGGCAAATATTTTATTCATTAATTATTATAAATAATATGTAAAAATAAACAATCCTCCTGTTGGCGATTATTATACAGGAATGCAAGTGCTATCTCTAGCTAACCGAATAATAATTAACCAATAAAATTTCTATAAATTTCCTACGAACACTTCATACTTTTGATAATTTTTTCTAATAAAAAAGCATATATGCTTGGTTAAATCGGTTTCTATTTCTGTCTATCAATCTACCACTATTCCATGGTTCATGATCTATTGCAGAAATGCAAATATCACCATCATCATCACAGACGGAAATATAAAAGTCATTTTTAACTGACGATTCACTGCCATGTAATCATAGGAAGAAATAAAGCCAAAAAATAATTAAAATAATTCTATTTGAAATCTACACCAAGATCACTTCGCTGTGACATCGCTCAGATTTTCCAACCAAGAGCTATGATGCACATGTGGACTCTAACGTGGCAGACGAGCTGATCCTACACTTCCCAATTTAATGTAGTTGACTTCAGCTGTTTCTTTCATTTAGAAATCTATCCATCTTCTTTCTTACGCCTGTCTGGCGCTGGATGAGATAATTATGCTCTATTGGGCGACTGAAATGATGAGATACACAACGTTTCACCGCGCTAACGCGGCTAAAGGAGCCAATCTTGTTTTTCTAATGAGAAATACTATTTGGCCAATGTAAAAACACGTCTACGGATATCAGCGCAGTAAATTCATTGTTGGTAACCTACATATTTCATGCTTCTGAAACTACGGTGCTCCAATATATGTAGGCTTCTGAATTGATCAACTGTAAGGTACGAAGTTGCATTAGCGTATAATAAAACAACGCGTACATATGCATTGGAAACATGACTTGGAAAAGCAGACTGAAATACACGCTTTTCTACAAAGATGGCGAAGGTTTGAAAATGTTACTGTAGCTTTCGCGATTTTCATACTCACTTCATCAGTCATATTTCTTCCGTTACTGATAGAGCTACCAAGATATGCAAAGCTGCCAACTAATTCCATATCTTCATTTCTCAACCACGGAGTTGGATGGACTATCGGGTAAAGTTGTACATCTAGAGAGTGATAATTTCATACCAAAAAGACGAAACGATGATTGCTAATCTATACAAGATTGCTTATAAAAATCTAGATTGTCGAATAAAAATAGAATATTGTCTGCATAGAAAAGTCAAGGTGTTGACTTAACTTATATTGGTTGGGTCGTTTACGCGGATTCAATCAGAATTTATTATTATTGTGTCATCTAGCCGAGACGTAATTATTCCTATCTGCGAAGTTAAAGCATTTAATTGTGTTGATAATACTCGTACCAATTTTTCCAATCCCGCAGAAGCCCTTTTATTTAGCCCAACACAAATGTTACATTTTTAATCAATTATTAGTAGGAATTTCCTCGTATAAAGTGCATCTTTTTAGCAAAAAAATACAATTATGTATTTTGAGATTTTTATTTTCACTTGAATGAGTGATACACGTGCCGCTAATTATATGTAACAGTTTATTTCTCATTCTTAAGAAAACGCTCACACACATACACACATAAATAAATAAGATGGCCTCATGCGGTCGCAAACCGAGCAGACTCTGTTAGCTGCCACACTCGCCGCTTTTTGCATGCCATGGTATCAAGGGGCGCCTCACCCGGTAGTGGTTCCAGTCAGTACAATTCAAAAGACAACTACTGAGACCTGGCTCGTCTTGTATATTCTTCATGCGCTAGGTCGATTGGCAATGTTTAATTGGACTGGGCTAGAATATATCTGCCTGATGCCTCTTGGACGCGGCCGTCATTGTTGACTTGACCTATATTGATTGGGTCGCTTATGCATATTCTCTCAGAATTTATTTTTAGTGTATCATCCAGCCTCGACATAATTATCCATATCTCTATAGTAAAGGTGCTTAATTGTGCAGATAATACTCTTACTAATTATTTCAATCAGTTAGAAGCCATTTTATTTAACTTAACCCAAATTATTTAATTTTAATCAATTATTTTTAGGATGATTCTCATATAAAGCGCATCCATTTGGTAAAATTAAACAAATATATAATTAATTCATATTCATTACTGCGGAGCGAAGTCTGCTTCCACCACTGTGCTGACTGCTTCATATAAATACGTGCACTTCTGCGAGGACTTTCTGTTGGATTCATGCCAGTCCTAGATAGGACTTTTGGTGCGTTCTCGGTTTCAAGGATGGCTATTGCTACACCGGAAGTACATTGAGACTTGCAAACCGAACGTATGACAGAATGTTGTTCAGAATAACATCGATTATAAAATTAAACAAAATGTGGGAAAGTGAACAGCTTTGACAAGCAATACTGCTGGTTGTAAAGTTATGTTAATTCTTTGTAGACCTTAACACGGCCAGAAGTATTTGTGTAGATAGCACGTATGATATTTAAATATTTGTGGGCACACGTTTCTACAGAACATAGAATAGAAGAATGCGATCCACTGAGTCAAATGCACCTTTGAAGTCTAGAAAAACAATTATGGTGAGACGGCCTTAAAATAAATATATCTATACGACGTTCAGACCAGACTGCGGCTTGTATTTTCTGGTATGTGATTCCGGCGTAGCGCTAAGACGGGGTACGAAAATCGATGCAATAAATCGAGAGATACGACTGGAGTCATGCTTATATAACAATGGTTAAATTCGTTGCCATCTTGATAGTGAGGTATGACTTCTATAACATCGGAACACTCAGTATGGTTCGTGCAATTAAATGTGATCACAAACAGAAGGCAACTTCATGTACAGTCAGTACAAACAACCACTGATTGCGCGGGTGGTGTTAAAATTTCTTCAAATAAAGTTTGCGATCTTGAAAACTACGTATGACTGACGGTAGTTTTGCTGTTGTTCGACGACTGGTTAAATACAATAGGATTGGTGTTTACTTCAAGCTCGCAAACTTGATTTAAAGAATCAAATACATTAACCAAAGCTGCTCATCCAAATGATAATCAGTTTTGTGAACTACGCCAATTGATTATGCACAATACAGCTTTTGGCGTCAAAACGAAAAACTAGACAAATATTAATGCCTTATATTTTCATAATTTCTGCATAATTATTGAACTAAGGTATGATAAACCGATTTAATTACAGCAGATTAGCTACAACTCGGCTGTCCTCTCGTCATAACTAGCAAAAATGTAAATTAAGGGAAGCTTCCACGAATAATATACGGTAAATTTTGTTAAAACATCATAAGAACAATCAAAACCATCATTAGTGAAGCGGGTGGTGATAAAACCATTCTGAACCAAATGAGTGGTACGTAGATTATCATCAATCGAATTCCTTCGACCAGTCACACCAAATAGAGCAATTACACTCACCAACGCGTACTGACGTGTTACGACCTCTCATGTTCGTTCTCAACTTTCAACGGAAAACTGTCCCAGAAGAATCAAACCACAATGCAAACATAATCTAATAGTAGCTACCACTTAAATTAATATCACCTACTGCGCAATCCAGGCACGGAGGCATCGAAACAAGCTAGCAGACATGCCTACAATAAAAAAGAAGAAACAATTGATAGATTTCAATCGTAATGTGATAATTTGCGTGACTTTATTGGGATATTAAGGTGGCCCATTTGAACCAATAGCGAAGAACAAGACTTAAACAGTATATTGCATGCTAGGCATAAAATCCTCGTGTCGTTACGGTTATAAGACCATGAAGAGTCCGCTTGTTTATTCTGACTACGTGTTTCAATTTAGATACAAATAAACTCTAAATCCAATCAACGATAACAACGAAGAAATGTGAACAATTTAGTCACCAATTATGGAGCGGATGACGATAAAAACTCTTTAATTCAGGTTAGCGTACTTGCATAAGAAGCAATAAAATTTTATAAATCAGTCGCACCACAAATAAATACTATCAGGACTCACACATACTGATGCATTTGGACTTTTCATAGAAATGCTCAGATCATGACGAGCAAATGGCCAACGATGGTCAAACCGTAACGCAAACATGAGATTTATTCACGTCCGTAAATTTTATTTAACTAATTATGCGAAAAACTTAATTCTTGTCAAATAATTACAGTTTTGTCCGAGATGGAAATATGGACAATGAGTCACTGTACCAGGCACTGCTGAAATTACTTTTCAGATAATTAAATATGGGGTTCTTGTTTATTACAGACAGATAGTACGTCTAATTTAATGTTAAAGATAACATGATATGTATAACAATAAGCCGTAAAAATGTCTGGTAAAATTATGTCTATGCTTCTACTTCGATGTGCAAATCGTTTTATGTAAACTAGAATACATTATTTACGAACTTTAATTTGGTAGGTGATAAAACCACAGAAATTATGATGTACCTAATTTTCAACAGGACGTTGCGTGGTTGGTAAATACTCTAATCTAAAACAAATTTATACAGGCATCAATTATTGTTTTGCCTACATTAAAACAAAAGTAAACTATATTTCCTTATTATGTACTACGAAATGTCGAAACTTCTTGGCTGTCACCAAAACACGACGAAAAACGGCGGACAAGTGGCGATATTGAGCTGAGACATGCACTACATGTAGCAGCCGATCTCACAGTTGTATCTCGCATTTTTCGTGAACAACTAGGCGTTAAATCTCCTGCTCGGTTTATGAAGCAGAATTTGTGCTAAAGCATCAGTGATGACCAGGGAACTGTGACGAGTGCTTACTATATTTCACGACAGGAAAAATCCGCAAGGCTAATGTCACTTACAATTACTCCTAATTGAAACTCGTTTTGAACGAAAATATTTGAGCAGAAGATATTAGTTAAAGTACCAATGCTAAATAAAAGATCACAGACAAAATCATCAAACGCATTTTCGATGCTGAAAATACAGTTATTGTTCTTGTAAAGTAAACCAAAATAATCAATTAATTAAAAAAGGCATTTGATCATGTGTGGTTTAATATACAAACTGAATTTTTGTTCAGCGTTTATCTTTTATCTGTGTCCCCATTTAATGTCGCCTAGGCCTTGAAATTGACGTTTTAAATGTGCAGAATCCGCCCAGGCACTATTCAGATACGCGTCATCCTCACATGCCTCCAGTTTCTTTAGTTCTTCACTTCGTTTATGGTAGTGCGCCATTAATGCTCGCTGATCCGCCTCTGACATGACGGGCTCTCGACCTGGTGCGCCTTGTTCACGTTTCGTCAACTTAGCTACTACACGTGTCTTCTCGTTGTTACCGATGAAATGAGAGAGTGGCCGACCACGTTGTGCCTCTTTGCCGCAAAACCATATTGTTGCATTTTCCACGGCCACAACCTCTAGGCCAGCCTAAATATTTGCGGCACCAAAAACGCAAATAAATAAATAGTTTTCGTTTGCTATGGAAATCAAACTGATATGCGATCGTACGCTCGAATAAACCCGACGCTTCCCCTGACCATTCAAGGACCTGGAAGAATAGCTGGATAGACTTCTTTTCTGGAAGTTCGGAGATAGCATTGTAACCCAGCTTCCTCTTTAAAACTGCCCAGAATTGGTGAAAATTACTCCGGCTAACGAGGGTAACAATCAGTAGAATCAGCTGGAGGAATACAAATCAACAGATTTTAATAGAGAGAATGAATTTATTCACGTTGAAAAGCAAAGATCATAATAACATGGGCATAAATGTTGCAATAATCAAACACCCATTGAAATTAGTTCAGTTGTGACCAGAAGGATAAACCAAAGGCAGCATGAACGGAAAGTATAATCTCATGCACATTCGTTTCGTGCTTACTGGCGACTCATCAGCAGGAGCCGGTATTACGCCCTTTAACCACTATATATTTGGTAGAAGAATGTGGAATAATAGGACGGTACAACCTCCTAGACGAATGTGTAAACCTGTAATGGTGAAGCTAACATAATCTGAAGTCAACGACAATACGACTTCAATGCTAACTCACACTATATAATATATATACCGAGTCTGTAAAAGATACTAACACTATGGCTGTTGTGTTAGTAACTGATACCTTTTTTGAAATCGATGAGTACCGGATACTAACACTATGGTTTCCGAGTCGGTACATGATACCAACCTGATGGATATAAATTTATGCTAAAGTTCACCCAAATTGAGTATTACAACAATTTCCGAACACCTGTTACTCCAGTTAAACCATACACTCTGGCCTTCATCGAAATCTGATGAGTCGCCAGTAAGCATGAAACGAATGTGCATGAGATTGTACTTTCCGTTCATGCTGCCTTTGGTTTATCCTTCTGGTCACAACTGAACTAATTTGTTACTAGGTTCGCAAAACCTAATACATACTTGCATATATATTAGGTCTTCACAACAAACAGTATTTAACTGTAATATATTGAATTGAATGATGTCATGCTTACCGCTAAATGTGATAACTGATATCGGTGAAGGCCAGAGTGTATGGTTTAACTGGAGTAACAGGTGTTCGGAAATTGTTGTAATTCTCAATTTGGGTGAACTTTAGCATAAATTTATATCCATCAGGTTGGTATCATGTACCGACTCGGAAACAATCGATAGTATCCAGCCTCATCATTCAAAAACATCAGTGCAACGGTCACATAATGTTAATCCTTGAACTTCATTATATACACTATTATATAGAGTGAGTTAGCGTGGATGTCGCATTTTCGAGACTTTATATTAGGTTAGCTTTACTACTATAGATTTACACATTCGTCTAGAAGATTGTACCGTCCTTTTGTCCCACATTCTTCACCAAAATAAATAGTGGTTAAAGGGCGTAATACCGGCTTCCACTGATCAGTCGAAACGAATGTGCATTAGATTATACTTTCCGTTCATGCTGCCTTTGGTTTATCCTTCTGGTCACAACTGAACTAATTTGTTACTAGGTTCGCAAAACCTAATACATACTTGCATATCTATTAGTTCTTCGCTACAAACAGTATTTAACTGTAATATATTGAATTGAATGATGTCATGCTAACCGCGAAATGTGATAACTGATATCGATGAAGGCCAAAGTGTATGGTTTAACTGGAGTAACAGGTGTTCGGAAATTGTTGTAATTCTCAATTTGGGTGAACTTTAGTATAAATTTATATCCATCAGGTTGGTATCATGTACCGACTCGGAAACCATAGTGTTAGTATCCGGTACTCATCGATTTCAAAAAGGTATCAGTTACTAACACAACAGCCATAGTGTTAGTATCCTTTACAGACTCGGTATATATATTATATAGTGTGAGTTAGCATTGAAGTCGTATTGTCGTTGACTTCAGATTATGTTAGCTTCACTATTACAGGTTTACACATTCGTCTAGGAGATTGTACCGTCCTATTATTCCACATTCTTCTACCAAATATATAGTGGTTAAAGGGCGTAATACCGGCTCCTACTGATGAGTCGCCAGTAAGCACGAAACGAATGTGCATGAGATTATACTTTCCGTTCATGCTGCCTTTGGTTTATCCTTCTGGTCACAACTGAACTAATTTGTTACTAGGTTCGCAAAACCTAATACATACTTGCATATATATTAGGTCTTCGCAACAAACAGTATTTAACTGTAATATATTGAATTGAATGATGTCATGCTTACCGCGAAATGTGATAACTGATATCGATGAAGGCCAGAGTGTATGGTTTAACTGGAGTAACAGGTGTTCGGAAATTGTTGTAATTCTCAATTTGGGTGAACTTTAGCATAAATTTATATCCATCAGGTTGGTATCATGTACCGACTCGGAAACCATAGTGTTAGTATCCGGTACTCATCGATTTCAAAAAAGGTATCAGTTACTAACACAATAGCCATAGTGTTAGTATCCTTTACAGACTCGGTATATATATTATATAGTGTGAGTTAGCATTGAAGTCGTATTGTCGTTGACTTCAGATTATGTTAGCTTCACTATTACAGGTTTACACATTCGTCTAGGAGATTGTACCGTCCTATTATTCCACATTCTTCTACCAAATATATAGTGGTTAAAGGGCGTAATACCGGCTCCTACTGATGAGTCGCCAGTAAGCACGAAACGAATGTGCATGAGATTATACTTTCCGTTCATGCTGCCTTTGGTTTATCCTTCTGGTCACAACTGAACTAATTTGTTACTAGGTTCGCAAAACCTAATACACACTTGCATATATATTAGTTCTTCGCAACAAACAGTATTTAACTGTAATATATTGAATTGAATGATGTCATGCTTACCGCGAAATGTGATAACTGATATCGATGAAGGCCAGAGTGTATGGTTTAACTGGAGTAACAGGTGTTCGGAAATTGTTGTAATTCTCAATTTGGGTGAACTTTAGCATAAATTTATATCCATCAGGTTGGTATCATGTACCGACTCGGAAACCATAGTGTTAGTATCCGGTACTCATCGATTTTAAAAAAGGTATCAGTTACTAACACAATAGCCATAGTGTTAGTATCCTTTACAGACTCGGTATATATATTATATAATGTGAGTTAGCATTGAAGTCGCATTGTCGTTGACTTTAGATAATGTTAGCTTCACTATTACAGGTTTACACATTCGTCTAGGAGATTGTACCGTCCTATTATTCCACATTCTTCTACCAAATATATAGTGGTTAAAGGGCGTAATACCGGCTCCTACTGATGAGTCGCCAGTAAGCACGAAACGAATGTGCATGAGATTATACTTTCCGTTCATGCTGCCTTTGGTTTATCCTTCTGGTCACAACTGAACTAATTTGTTACTAGGTTCGCAAAACCTAATACATACTTGCATATATATTAGTTCTTCGCAACAAGCAGTATTTAACTGTAATATATTGAATTGAATGATGTCATGCTTACCGCGAAATGTGATAACTGATATCGATGAAGGCCAGAGTGTATGGTTTAACTGGAGTAACAGGTGTTCGGAAATTGCTGTAATTCTCAATTTGGGTGAACTTTAGCATAAATTTATATCCATCAGGTTGGTATCATGTACCGACTCGGAAACCATAGTGTTAGTATCCGGTACTCATCGATTTCAAAAAAGGTATCAGTTACTAACACAATAGCCATAGTGTTAGTATCCTTTACAGACTCGGTATATATATTATATAGTGTGTGTTAGCATTGAAGTCGTATTGTCGTTGACTTCAGATTATGTTAGCTTCACTATTACAGGTTTACACATTCGTCTAGGAGATTGTACCGTCCTATTATTCCACATTCTTCTACCAAATATATAGTGGTTAAAGGGCGTAATACCGGCTCCTACTGATGAGTCGCCAGTAAGCACGAAACGAATGTGCATGAGATTATACTTTCCGTTCATGCTGCTTTGGTTTATCCTTCTGGTCACAACTGAAATAATTTGTTACTAGGTTCGCAAAACCTAATACATACTTGCATATATATAAGTTCTTCGCAACAAACAGTATTTAAATGCAACCCAACGATGTTTGATTTTGACAAATACAGTGCTCTTTAAAGTCAAATAATAAATAATTGTGGCGTAGTAAGTTTACATCTGATCCAGTGTGTATGAGAAATAATTCGCCAGAGGTTGCGTCACGGATGAGAAAAGATGTTGATAGTGGCAACTGACGATGAGACTGGCTGCTGGCATTTGGGCGACTGAAGCATGACTTGACTGGAGCCGATGCTGTAAATACCATAGTTTGATTGCGCTCTACTGCAAAAGAAACGTGCTTTGAGCCATCAGACGTGGAGCGGCCAACTATCTTGGGGTGCTCAGCCTCTACTGCCGCCGAGGAGACTGACCCCACCAGTTTTCCGAACCTTCCATGGGCGGATCCTCCTCAGTTGTTGAGGGTGACCGCGTCCACTTGAACGTCGCGTCTGTGTGCGGGAATGTGCAGTCGTTTCCGAGGCAATAACATGTGGAGTGGCCAGAGCTGCGATGATTCGGACACTACTCCTCTGGTAACTGTGGCACTGTCGCCCGGTCTCTCGACGTCGACCTCCTGGCGCTATTCCGGGACGGTGGTCGACGCTGGTCACGCCTGCTCTGGTCGCGTCTATTATGGACGGCCTTACGGTGAGGTTCTCGAGCAGGCTGATGAGGCGTTCATTTGTGACATTTGTTCCGGCTGATGATGCGGTGGGTTGTGATTCGAACAGTCTTGAAGTGATCTGGCCTTTCTCTTGGGCTGGTGAGCTGTAGTGGTGTTTCTTCCACCACTTGTCTAGACGTGCCGGCAGAACGTCGTCTTGTACTTCGAGGGATTCGCGCAGGAACGTGGCCATCTCTTGTAGTGCCGGCGGGAGATTCTGTATGAACAGTCGCATTACGATTTCCTTGGGCAGTTTGAATTCTAAGGCTTTGTGCTCCATTTCCCTAAATAGCTCAGAAGGCGTGCGACTACCTAGGGACATCTGGCTCATTAATTCTGTAAGCCTGTCTTCTCGATCTGGTGTCAAACGCTGCTTGACGGCGCGTTGCAGGCTCTGCCATGGCTGCGCACATGTGCCCTCAGTGTATTGATGCAGTATATCTTTGAGACCGCGTCTGAAAGACATTGGGATCGTCTCCCAAGCCCTCAGAAATATTGAGCCCTCGTCTGTTATATTGGACACCTTGGCCAGTAAAGTGACATCGTCGACCCACGCATCAAGGTATTCTGGATCAAATTGAAATATTTTATACTGTGTCCATGTGGTGATGCGGTTTGTTGCTGGGCTCACCATCGGGCTTCCTGTATTTCCTGAACTGGCCCTCATCTTAAGTGTATGAGTGTTGTCGAGAACAGATGGCAGTGTAACATCGTCCTCACCCGCCATCTTGCAGCTGTCTTCGAGCATTGTAATCCCGAGAGGGTGTTTTTCTGTGATATGTGTCTTAGAATTTACTTTCCTTCGTGGCATTCATCCAAAGTGCTTGAATTTCTCAAAATCTAGATGTTTATTGATTCTTTGCTGGCTGTGAGTTCGATGAACCGGGACACCATTTATGTAGGAGACTTTTGCGAGATTTATCATTCCCTACATTAGTTTGGTAGCGGCTGTTGAGATCCGTGCTTATGATTAGTCCCCGACCTTTTTCCGATGGGTGATGTGAGAAGGCTAAGTCGAATCATCATACGTATATTGTACACAATGTTGCAATGCAAAATCAAAATTCACATTTGAACAAAACGGACCGTGCTCTAGACGGCAATAAAATTTAATTTTAACACAAATGAATGTCTTAAACACCAGTCACAGTCAAACTAAATTGTCCGTACTCTAGACAGCAAAAGTTAAAACAGTATTCACCACGATGAATTTTTCATGCACAAGTCACAGTTAAACAAAATTGTCCATGCACTAGACGGTGGTAAAATGAACACTATTTAAAAATTTGCATGTCTTTCACTCAAGCAATTATTCCTTCACAAATGTCTGAATTGAAATGAATATATGCAACCGATTGAAAATACATGATGATATGAACATAGTCACTGTTAAAAGTTGTCACTGAAAATAAATGGATAAAATTCGTGTAAAGACTTCAATGACAAAAATTCACAAATAATTAGTTCACTGTTTGCTATGTTTTTAACTTATGTCATTATAATAATCCATTATTCTCTGAAATTCGGATAGGCATAATTAAATTAACAGTAAATCCCTCGCGTAAACTGCGAATAATCCAACTGAGCGAAATAAATCCACTGTGACACAATAATCCACCGCATGTTCCATGCGTATCGCGCGCGGTTCTGTGTATTTAATAAACAATCCTATTAATTACAAATAAAATTCAAGTTCAAGAAATCTCAATTAAAACTGCTTGAAAATAACAGACATTGTTTCTAAAATCACAGTTAAGAGAAGTATTGTGTAAGAACAGAGTTAGATTATTTGATCTTAAAGAGCACTGTATTTGTCAAAATCGAACATCGTTGGGTTGTAACGCGGAGCCGCGTGTTACAGTTTAACCGAGTCATATAAGCAAATAGGCTGATCATTTCATTGAGATTAAGCCAAATCGAACAAAAGAAATCAACATAAAATGCAGCAATAGGCGTTTGAAAGTTGATTAGCACTTTTGTGCGAGAATAATAGAAACTGTTCCATTTTCGTTGCTTGTTGTCAATCAAGGAAGGAAACTTGCATGCGTTTGGCATATATTACGAATGATGCAGGAGCTTTCGACAACAATGGAAATAATTTTGGTGATTATAGCACCAGTTATTGGGAATATAAACTGAATAATTTTGTGGATCGTTTGTAATAATTTGGACGGTGTTGTTCTGCGGTTTATTAGTCTTTTCTGTCTCTATGACGTATCTTTCAAAGATTTTAGTCAAGTCTTCCGAAAAAGCATGTGAGACAGGTGGATGGACACTGAGCTAACTTAGAATTCGGGATATTCATTTTGGAAGTAATTTAAAGGACATGAAAAATGGGTACATTAAAAACGCATGAAGGGACTTCTAAAAAAATTAATTCAACACATATATACCCTATATATTTTTAATGCTAATAACGAAGCGCATTCAAAAATCTGATTTCACTGTTTGAACTGAGAAAATGCCGCTGGTAAATTCGCAGTATATATTTCAAAAAGCAGGTAGGCGAGAAAACGTTTTGACCGATTGAAGTATGGGCTTCCCTGTAGCTGTTGCGAGTACAACGCCTAGCGACATCTCGGTCATTGCATGACCATTGAGAACTGATACTGCTGAATCTGTGTCTACCATGAATTCCTCGCTAGTTAGGAAATCAAGAAGATGCCGAAGTTCGTTGGGCTGTTTGGCCGCGTCAGGCAAACAAGTAGGCTGGTGATTGCGACTGACATTGTCAATTTGGCTGTCTATGTGGTATATTCCGCGTGGACGAAAAGAGTCAACAGGAAGGTCAGATTTTAAGTGATTGCTTCCTTGTGGTGCCATTGATGCCGTTGATGCGCGGAAAGTACGGCCTCTACTTTCTGCGCAATACGTTTCCCGATCCTGATGCTCCATTGCGCCTGTTTCCTGTGGCCTTTCACGTCAACTGTGGAAATTGGCATTCATTTTGAAAATATACCGAATGGCAGAGACAGACTTGAGATGAATAAAAAAATTCTGGTGATTATAGCACCAGTTCTTTGGGGCAGATCAATTAAAAGATTTCGCGGATCTAGATCGCCGCCAATTGCTATTTCGTCTTCTGGGTACATCCACCTGATTTAGTTCGATTTTCCCTATGGCCAATTTTTCTAGAACTTCAGCCATGTTCACTATTGTCCTCTCTAAAGAGGTGAAACCATCATCCTGTGGGAATGGACAAAAGTATTGCAAATTTAACTCAGGTTCCATAATCCTAAATTCTAACTCGTATCTCTCATATATTTCATCTATTGAGAGAGAATTAGGGAGCTGCCTGGCGAACAATTTTAATGACTAGGGAAGGTTTTTAATGAAAACAACCTTAGCCTCATGATCAGAAATATTGGTTTCGTACCAATGTTTCCACAATTCTCTTAAAATCTCAATAGGGCCAATGTTTGGCATGTCTAACTGCGCATATTTATTTATTATCTGCTCAGTTTCAGTAGGAGCCAGCAAAGATTCTATTTCATTTTGGAGGACCAAAATGGGATTAGGTAGTATCCTAATGGCCTCAAGCTTCGAATAAATCCGTCGCTGCGATTCTGAAGGTAGTTTTGCAAAAAGCTTTGACAGTCATGATTGTCATAATCTGGAAACGGGAGGAAGCAGAGTGTACGCGCATAAAGTATAACTCGCTATCTCCATCCCATACCGGAACATCAATAACTAAAATTGGACCTGATATTTTAACAATCATAAAGGATCTTAAAAGCTTAAATTTATAAGCAAGATGAACTGTATAAAAAGACGTGAAACGAATCGCTTTCCGAAATCTGTTTCCATAGTTGAATTTGACGAAATCAAAATCTGCTTTCAAAGTTAAAACTGATGGAATGAGTACAGAACGCAGATTAAATTAGTCCTCTAAGAAAATTATAAGTCACAGTTCTGCACTTTCATAAAGTCAATAATGTACATCCACAAAATCAACAAAAATTCTGCGTCCACATTCCAGTTTGACACACGAGATCACAAAGATGTACAGTTTTTTAAGGAGGAGAAAAATTTTGAATAGAACATGTTCCGTTAAAAAAATTCATAACAAAAAAATTGCCCACAAGACGTCAACCTAATAAAGATTCACGACCAGAGAAAAATGTGGTATAGGCTAACATAAATTTACTGTACTCCCAAAAAAATTAAAAGAAACAGTCGATTGTACTCATGCCAAAAGTTTTGTTATTTGCTAATAAGTCTTAAAAGGTACTGTTCTCAGTGTTCCTTCTCTTTTGGCGTTGACATCAGCGGCGAGAGAATGTGTGAAGGCTGAGCGATATCTTGTTGAAGATCTGCGACAACAGTGGTGATTGGCACAAGTGAAGGTCCAATAAGAAGATGTTACTCCGTCTGACTAGTTATGCAGCGACAAGATTGGCGTGACTGAAATTGACTCTGCGTATCCAGAAGTGTAGAGGCTCCATACCTATTGTTATCTGAGAAGCCCATAGATGCTACATCGTGATCAGTCTTTAATTGTATAATAGAATCTGGCACGCTTGTACTCTCATTCATATCTGTTAAATTCATACCTGCCATATCTTGAGCTAATTTGCTAGTGTCCTCAAACGTAAGATTGGATTCCTAGTCGATCGTACTTAATTATTAATTTGATACATAATGTTAGGCAATCGAAATTTGAAACCTTTCACGTTACAAAACACCCTAACAAATAATCTGTAAAGAAATAGACGTGAAAAAGAGAATTATTAAATTACCTGTTCCAGAACGTCCCAAATATGCACGAAAGAAAAATATAAGCCAGTGTCAGTAGGAATATATTGTGGAGATCGAGTAAACGTAAAATGGACGAAATGAAATAATGCAGCACGCCAAGTATATTAAAACCCGTCACGTACAGATAACCAAAACTAAAATTGCGCACAATTCAAAGTATGTATACTGTCAAGTATTTAAACAAAAAACGTTCTGGAAAATAAAAGAATAATTTCTTTTGAAATAAAATTCGTTGCAATCAGCCAAAGCGGTTTAAATTTAACAATTATAGTCACTTTAATTATGTCGGAGGAAATATCTTCCTCCACAGAAGTCAGCGTTGGTCAAAAGTCGGTATGACATGAGACAGCACACACACGTAGTGCGCAACAGAATGTAAACGTGAATACTGACTGGCATGGTAAATTCACCGTGCTTAAATAGCCTAAAAACAAAAGCTCGCACGCCATTGGTTAACGACAAATTTTGCTTGTTTTAATTGGTGCTGCGTAAATTGAATTTAAATTTTATTTACGCAATATGTCAGCGAATTTTTTTTCGAATCGTACCAAGCTGCTACAAACCGTTACAAAGTTTTAATATTGGCATTTATGGTAGCACATGTTTAAAGCATTAACTCGCGTTATTTATTAATTTAAAAATATTAGTACCACATTTATTATCAAAACGTGGTCAACTGCAAATCTTATTTATAGACCTTCTAAATTTGTCTCATAATATGATTCCTTATTTAAAGTATACTATCATTTATTAAATAACTTGATATTGCGGAACGTATTTTTAAATTTAAATTTGGAAATATATATGAGACCGTGAGCATGGATACATGTATCCCTGATAGGGAGTACTGCGTGATTGAGTATCCTGCATTAGTTGAAAATGACGATAAGGCAATCTCTTCAATGGGAGGCATGGCAGAACTACAAAAAGTAAATGGAATTATTATTATATAATCAAGGTTGCGGCCTTGGTATAAACACTGACCATTAGTACACATATGTCAATATAAACTAAGAATTGTATAGTGTAGAAAAGGCAGTTCATCCAGTAGACCAGTTTCGTCCTTGTGGGAACTCATCAGGTACTGGCGAATTTTACCGCGGTGGGATACGAACAGGGCACATCTTTCTTCGGAATCTGGTGCTCTAACACTGGGTCATCCTGCCACTACACCTACAATTACAATTCGTATCCTGTCCGCGGCAAATTCTGGCCAGTACGTAATGAGTTCCCAATAGGAACGAAACCGGTCTACTGGATGAATTGCCTTTTCTACACTATACAATTCTTGGTTTATACTGACATATGTAAGTAATTAATGGGTCAGGTGTTTATATCAAGACCGCAACCTTGATTATAATAATTGTTATCACCACCCGCGCAACCAATGTTCGTTTAAGTAAATGGAATGTTTGATTGTGTTTTTTCTAAATTTTTATTTTGGTAAGCTAAAGGAACGAACTAAAAAAGTGCGAAATATAATCGAAAGATTCTTTACCATTGCTTTTCTGTCTTATATACACAATGCCATTTGGTATACATGAAAATAATTCCTTGCATACGTAGAGGATTAAAATATCATGTAATGATACGATAATTACTTCGTTAAATCTGTGATCAGTTTAACAAACATATTATAATTGAGAAAAGAAACTTTCTCACTATACGAACAATATAATTTGAACACTGTATAGGTGGGTATTGGCATAATACATTAATAAAATTCTTTAAATCAAGTTTGCGAGCTTGAAGTTACCACCAACCCCATTGTATTTGACCAGTTGTCGAACAACATAACTAAACTACCGCCAACCGCAACGCACTGACGCGTTTCGACCTTTCATGAGCATCATCAGAGTACGATGGAAAACTGACTATCGAGGATCAAACGGCATTGCATATATATGGAAAGCAAAATTAGATATGCGGCTTTCACCTCTAGCAGTCTCGCATACATTCTATGTAGTGGGAGGTGGTAACAATCAATCCCATTGTATTTAACCAGTCGTCAAACAGCAAAACTGTTTCATATGCACAATGCTATTTCGTATACATGAAAACAATTCCTTTCATATGTAGAAGAGTCTAAAGTATCATGCTATGATATGATAATTACTTTAATTAAACTGTGATCAGTTTAACGAACATGTTACAAATGAGAAACGAAACTTTCTCACTATACGAGCAATATCATTTAAATACTGTATGGGGTATTAGCATAATACATCAATAAAATGTTCTGTTGACAACTGTCAACTGAACGTGGACATAGAAACTAGTTACTAACGTCGCTTTCGTCTTGTGCGATGAAACCCGTCTCATTTAAGTTTTCAAGTAAGAATTTTAATTAAAATTATAGTTTCACAAAATAAATAATTCAAGTTGGAAGTGTAACTTCAGTAACACATTTAAAGAAGATAATCAGTTTTAAACAGAAAATTAATTGGCACTATTTGTTGCTTCCCGTCTGGACGTACTGAGTTTTGGCTTAACAGCGGGCGCCATTTCAAATACATAGTCACGGTTATGGTGCCAGAGTTGCATTCCAAATGGATCATTTTGCTAAATAATGAGAAATTTTTATTTGGTAACAGACTATGTAGTCCTGCAATTGGAAAAGTTAAAATTATGATTTTGTATAATTGTAATGTAATGACAGATTGAGAATGGTTAGTTGGAACTTTGTGTCTAAATGGATGCTATATGAGCTCCACCTAAAGGAAAAATAGACTAGTCAAGTTACATTAGTTATATAATTAAAAATTGTGTGCAGTGTAGTGTGCGGCAGGATGACTCAGTGGTTAGAGCACCAGATTCCGAAGCAGACGTGCCCAGGTTCGAGTCCTGTCCACGGCAAATTCTGGCCAGTACATGATGAGCTCCCAATAAGGACGAAACCGGTCTTCTGGATGAATTGTCTTTTCTACACTGTAAAATTCATAGTTTATACTGACATATGTAAGTAATTAATGGGTCAGGTGTTTATATCAAGACTGCAACCTTGATTATAATAATTGTTTTCACCACCCGCGCAACCAATGTTCGTTTAATTGTATATAATTGTGTCTGACTTTGCCCAGATATTGTACACAGGTATTAATGACGATGCGACTAATAAAGCATGTTTAATAATAATTACGTCAGGCCTCTCCAAAGAAATATTTTTCAAGAAGACGAGGATGACTCCTGCATCTTTATATGCTATTTAGAAATACATTTAAAAAACATTATATCGAAGTCTGAAGAATGTATTAAAGGGTAAGAATCGCAAGAAATATGCGTAAGAAAATTAATGTTTTTTGTAGCACAGCGCTAAGTAACTGCGTTTTTAAAGCAAAAATGTTATATCAACGTACAAAACTCTTCAACATTGTTAAGTTATTTTGATGATGATTAGGCTAAAAATTAGCATTAATGGAAAAATTAAAACTTAAGTTATAAATGTACCTTATATAAATAAACGCCATTTATATGGTACTGAAATGTTAGATATAGCTAGGTTAAAAACACTACAATATAATCTGCTAAAGAGTATGTGGATGTAAATTAATTGAAAGATGTTACAGCTGAAGTGATAATGGATTGAAGAGGAACGTCTCTCCGACAAAATTTCAAAATGAGTTATTATACCAGCGAAACGATTACGCAATGTCCTTGCAACGACCGAGATAAAACGCAAGTTTGGCAAACTTCCTTTCGTCTGAAAACTTGCTAGAATGACTGAAATACGAAAACCTTATGTTTGCGAATTATGGAAAACATTCTGACAATGTTAGTCCAGAAAGTTTAAATAGAAGACTAGGCGCACTTTATAGCATAATTAACCAACTACGCTATTAATTTTGGCAATGTGAGTGGTCTATCGTAATTGTCATAACATCTTAAACATAATATCTGTTATGTATTACACTTTATGATGCTAATGTAGAGCTTCTACCTCTATAACATTGCTTCAACCAATACATAAATAGGATGGGGATGATTAAGTTATGCAACCAGAGTTGTCTTGCTGCAGTACTAAAACCACAAATTGCAATATGTTTAGAAAAAATTCTACTATTGCGGATGCATCGTTGAGTCATATTAACGAACATCAAACTATTTTTACCAAATCATGATTATTTAGCATAGCTCAACCTAATATCCTGATTGCCATCGACTATTTCCGAAAGCTACTGTTGTTGGATAGTATACTGATAGGGTAACGCGAGATTTCGGTGAGGTACATGCGTTTAGTCTACGTATCCTATTGTCGACTAAACCCCTCCTTAATTTTTCCAGTTCCTTTTTTCTCGCTTTTCAGTATTTTTGGAGAGTGATAGTAGTGATACTGTCTCACGCTTCATATATTTGTTACTGGTGTGTGCGTGTGTGTAGATTTATTTTAGATCATCACAAGAAAGATCGTTTTCCAATCTTTCAGAAACGGATTTCTACCTCATAAACGCGACAATGCGTTCGTGTATTTTATATTGACCCTCTTTTCTTCTGAGCTCATATTTGCTAAAAATAGTGGTCTATTCTAGCGATTTGTTGTCCAAACGGAGATATATGTCTCCCAAACGGTGAACCACAAGTAGCCTATGCCAATACAGTAATCTAACCAGGCCTTTTGACTGATACCTGCTTGTGACCAGACGCACAATTTTTTACATATTCATGTCTCTGGGTTAGCAAAGATGCAATGCCACGTGATATAACGACTAATACTATCTGTTCATAAGATGGTATGCCTACTTCCTGCGGTTTGAGCTACCAACTATAGTTAACTTGGTGGCATGACTAAAATGATTTGAATTTGACCTTATCGAAGTGTCCAAACTAATGCAATCGATTTTTCATGACGGAGTTCGGGGATGATGTAACATCAAATGCAATGCCTCTTGACGCTCAGCTGGTAATAACCTTTATCATACCGATTGAATTAATTGATTAATGTAGTTTTTCAGCATTGGAAGCTATATTGAATCGTTTACCGTTTCTTCGCAAAATAAAAGAGGACCGGTAGTATTCATGGACCTAGCCGGTTCTAATGAGATATAATCATCATTGTATTTTATGTGTAACCTCCTGTTTGGTACAACTACGCAGTGTCAGGTGTAGTGACGGAATAATATTAAGCAATTTAGAGGCGGACAAGTTTCATATGCTGCAGGAAACGTTGGTCTATGGCGTTTAGGTATGGTGCCCGTCAGTTTTGGCTGACAGCTTATCTACGGGAAAGAAAACTGAAAATTAGCCATCTCCATTTGGATTGGAGGACCTGGTTCTCTATTACAGCCCATAAATTCTAGAAAAATTTGAACTGTAGAGAATCTATCATGCAACGGCCGTCGTGCAGGATTAGAATGTTTGCACTATCTGCTTAATCGTGTAGAGTGAGTAAGCGAAATAAGACTAATACTAACGCCCTATTTTCCCATTCAGCTCCGTTTCCCGCACTTTCCTTTTTCAATCTAATAATAACGCTATTGTAGATCGTATGGATATAAGGGATGTTACTTTATTGAAATGTAATCATTTGCTTAAATTTGGTCTTGTGATTATTGTACTGAATGTTATTAGATTTCTGAGGAATTACTGGAAATGGTTTATCGAAACGTAAAACACCCAAGATTAGATCGAACTTCATTTCAAGTGGTTAGAACGAATGGTATGGAAGTCTTCGGAGTGGTGGGACGAATCAGCACCAAACCAACACGAAGTCGAACTTAGAGCGTATTTGTAAATAAGGACCAATGGGATCATTACGGAACTATGAGTGCTAATCGACAACCCTCCCCCCAAAGGAAATCGTGGATACCTTAAATAATTATTTAAGCATGGTCGTGACAAATGTTTTCAAACTATATGAATTTATGAGACACTGTCGATTGCTCGAATTGAGTCGACCATCATTCTTATCCTTAAAAAGGCAATCGTAATTTGTACGATACACATCGTTGTATAAGCCTGGTTTCAGCCATATCTATTTTATTTGCTTCAATTAATTTACACTTCTTGAGTAAACAGTATGTCCTCGTCGTTGGTCAAGCAATTAAAGCTCCACCAAGTTCACTGTTTCGATCACGTTTTGCGTGTGCTCTCACTTGGATTGCCTAGCAGAGCAGTATTCTCTCAAAAAGAGCCAGATTGGCGTAAGAAACACAATGGACGGATTTCAACATGGCAGCAACAGTTAAGTTTAGCCACATCTAAATTGGGTAGTGCAGAACCCGCTTGTCTGTTAGGATGGTGTCCAAGTGCGCTTCATAATTAATGGTTGGAAACCCTTTGTGAAATAGCATCGAAACGAACTCAGATATTTTGTAGAATCATCTTAACTCTTTTTTAGTTGGGCACAATTTACTGAGATTCGGTCCGGCATATGAATCGATACAGTGAAAACTGCAAGGAAGCTGTTGATTTCGCCTTGCCTTAAACCTTATTTGGTTGTAATGGTGTTGTGTTGGGTCCATGTTGCCTCATTTCTCTATGTTATCTTGGTAAATATCTCAAACTGAACTAAATCGCTATAATCATTTATTTGGTTTTAATTTATTTTTTAGCCGTTATTATTCTATTGTTTTAAAATGTTTTTTATTTGCCTTCACCATCAGTTACTATAGCCTGAGTTGTTGCAATGTATGATGATAATGATGATGCCAGTGTGTTTGACTGGAAATCCTTGACTTGATACATAGTAAAATGAACCAAAAATTCAACTTGGTTTGCGCGCATTTTCCAAATTCTGCAGTTGCATACCTATACGTTTGGCTATCTCGCTAATTGCCGATCTGTCTTGTTACACCAGAGATCCTATGTAAACGAAAGCTTTGCTCCAGTCTACCTGCCTACCTATTCATTGTCCATATAGACTTGAACATCCTTGGTATTGAAAGCATTTGCGTAAAATTCTGCTGCAACAGGAACCAAGTTACGTACGTGAAACCTAACGGGGGCAAAGCGATTTAGTAACTCTAAAATTAAGTAAGACTTGTCGAATTACTGGATCGTAGGAAAGCCGCATCATACCATGCTAGATCTCTAGTTACTATAATCAGGGTTGCGACTTTGGTATAAACACCTGACCCATTAATTACAAACATCTGTTAGTATAAACTAATAATTGTATAATAAAGAATAGCAAGTCATCCAGTAGACCGGTTTCGTCCTTATTGGAAACTCATCAGAAACAGACCAGAATTTACCGCCGTATTAGACTTCCAAGATGCGTGATAATGAGTTACCATATAAATTTTCCTGAGGGAAAGCCGTGCAAAATCCTCGCTTTTCAGTTATCCAGCCGTTAAAGACTCATCTCTAGTGGCAATGGCCTAGGCCGTTCTAAGTGCCGAGGAATAAACGCCTACTTTTGGCTGATCAGTTCCCTCCGAGGAGTACCAGGAAAGGGGTGGGTGTCGCCTTAGGTCCACTGTCAGCCCACCCACTCAAACTCCTTCAAATGGAGCTTGTGCCTTGGCTAGAAAAAAGCCAGTTTTTAAGGTGTACTTCTGAAGCAAAACTGAGCCGCATCCATGGCTAGGGAACCGAGTAAACTAGATTGGAGGATTTAAAGGTCCATCCCACTGACTGCGTTTCTTTCGATTACGTGATGAGGATGGTCAATATCCAAGTCTTGCATATTGAACGTCATATCTTGTGGTTTCATTTTGTGGCTCCGCTTGTGATGATTTTTTTCAGCATATTAGTTTTTTAGATTTGTCAAGAACGAGGTCTTGACCGGGCTGAATTTATTTAGGAATTGTCTGTTTTCTGGCCTTGTGCCAAAATATTTTGCTTCAAGGCAATAATTTTTGCTTTTACTATACCTAAATGCATTTTTACATATACTTATATACTTGTGTGCAAAGTTGAGCTTATAAATACAGTAATTTCTATAGGTACACCAAACACAGCACAAATACATATAATTACTCATAAATAAAAGATAGACATTGACAAACAACCCAATTATACTGCTGCATTTAATAACTGATGTTCCGCTACCACATAGGTATTAAAAATTTCCATTCATGATCATTCGTACGAGCATAATTAAACTAAATATTCCATGCTTAATTGTTTATATTCAAAGTTTTTGTTTACGTATATGTTCTTCACAATATCTGTCTGCAAGGCGTCAGAAAGCGCTCTTGTTTCTTCTTCTGTTAGTAAAAACAGGTTCGCACTTTGCAGGCCGTGAGCTAAATTGTGATTGTCGTTCACATGTCGTATGTGTATTGAAAATACCAGACAATCAACCATGAAACATTTTTGGGGCCCAGACACTTTTAGTCAGCATTGATTCGATTGTACATTTGAATAATGTTCTTTATTTCATACGAAATAATTATCATTTTTAAATTAAATATTGAAGGCTTTTAATTCAAATTTCTGGCGTATTTGGTTGACTTTCCGCCAAGATATGTTGTTCTCTAAGCCAGCATCCGGCGAACCGCAAGTTGTAAACGGTCTGCTGTTTAGAGTAAAACTTTTTCGGAATAAGAAGACTGGTGAAGAAAAGACAATTGTTCGTGCTATAGGACGCGTGCAAAAGCAGTTTGTTTTTGAAGGTAAGTGGCAATTTGTATTGAAATTATTATTCGAAAAAAATATACCAACATGGACCTTAGCCTCTCGCCTTAAAGATGCTTGCATATCGTGGGTTACAAGGCTAAATGAATCAGGTTATCCGCCACTTTTCCTGAGCCCGTTTTTTACAATAAGTTGTGTTTATGCGAAAACCATGTTTATTTCAGTTTGTCTTATCCCTTTATTTTAAATAAATTTTGCCTCCAATTTTATATTCTGCTTCTCAGTACAGTAATTTAATTACACGTGGGTTGGTTTGATGTTTCAAAACCAGGTATTTAATCGATGCGACACATTTTTTTGTGTATTTTATAAGAGTGAAGTTTTATTATTTGACACGACTACTTATGTGAATTGTTTTCTATTTTTGCAGTAGTGTTCGCGAAATTCCATTTTTTGTATTAATTGTTTGGCTTTAATATTCTTGTTAAAATAGAATGCATCTATTTTTTTCTTACCAATTTCTGTTAAGTCTAAAATTGAAGGAAATTTATACCGTCTCTAGCCGTCACACTGGCTGGCGTCTCGAAACAGATTAGTATTTAAGACGATGCTCGTCATCTTTAGATGGATGATCAAATTATTTTAGAGAAACGATGTATCTACTCAATACATTTATACAGTAAATTGTTGGCCTATTTTAATTTCACAACAATAGTATAATTTAATTACATTATTACGCAGCCTTGAATCATCCGATTATAATGTAACTGTTTTGCTCTAAATTTTGCTGAAGATAATTAATTTTTCGTCTTATATTGTATCATAGCGTCTCTTTTTCGGATTATTTACCGGAAATTTATATTTGAGCAAATGGAAAAAGTAGCGAACGTGTGTGTCCCTGCGAATGACATGTTTCCGTTTCTTAAATAAATATTGGAGAGTTTGATCAAACAATGCTATTTTTGCATTTTCAATTAAATTGCGCTGAACCTTTATTATTGAATTCCTGTTCTTGTGCTGCAAGTAATAAATAATTCGTATTATTTATCATTTATAAAATGCCAGTAATACAAGTACAAATTGGTGAGCAAATTACCAAAGCATTTTTCATTCTCTTGTTCTTAGAGATTTAATGAACATAGTTGTTACAATAAAAAATAACATCGGCATTAATTACTGTCGCTTCAATAGTTAAAATTACTATGAAAACGTTCATAGTTGTCTGTGACATTCATTACCGTCTACTCTTCGGGGGGAGCTGAGAAGATAATTCTGATATAAGAAACGAACAGTGCAGAAGTGGCACCGGTATAGCCTAATAAATCATCAAATGACATAAACCATCAATTAAACGGTGAAACCCGGTTTGTTGTGTTGATGTTACTAAATAATTTCATTAATGGTTTTTTAATGTAGTATAATTCAATATGTTAAAGACACATCTTTTCTCTGCTATATTTCCATTATTTATTTAAATTTGCTTTTTAGGCATGTTCGATTTTCAGTACGGCCCATTTGTAAAAATACCAACGGACAGTTCTAATATACCGGTGACTAAAGACAATTATCGTGTTTTCTACGACGAATTATTAATGCAAGAACCAAGTCTATCAATTGAAGAATACTTGACAAAAGACACTCCTCTTTACCTACCACCGATGCACTTTAGTCGACTTTGCTCCACAGTCGGCTATAATCCATTTGTAAAGCATTCTTGCACGGAAACGTCAGTATCAGTAACTGGTATGTAAAGTTTTCGTATGTCGGATCCAAAATAAGTGTTACTATAAGATTATGGAAAAATTATTCGAAAATTATATTTTTTTTGGTAGGCAGAAAAACACGGCGTAGTTTGGCGATCTCCGTTAGTGCCAATGATCCTACACCTCAAAAGCCGGTCGAATCTTTGTTGGATAGAATTAAGAATGGAGTAGAAGAAACGAAACTTGTGTCAGAAGAACTAACAAGGGTAAATTTAATGTTCATTCTGAAATTTAATTTATAATTAAATTTATATATAATTAATAATAATAAAGTAGATAATGACCTTTTATTTCAAGATTACTAAGCAGCACTTTACAATCTTTCATTTATATACATCCTCGATTTTTATGTGATTATGTGGGTGTTAACTAGTCTGGCTCAGTTTTACTTCTATTTCTTGTTTGGGCTAATTAGTAAGTGTATATGCGTACGTGTTCGTGTGAATCTGTTTTGATGCAAAGTGATGTATGAGATCTGGTCATTCTTGTATTTATGGATTGAGAATTAACCAGCTGTTTGCATTTTTGTCTGTTACGTGTGCTAATGTTGTTTCGCTGAGTTTCGTCTTTCGTTTCGCCTTGTTACTCAATATTATCATGTCCTCTTGGTAACAGCGCAGGGTTTGCGGATTGCGGTGTTGAATGCTCATATTGTTTTGAAATTTCCTTTTCTGTAACGAATGGCTTTGATATTTTATGTGCAGCTGTTTTTTCTTCGTCAATTTGTTGCCAATGCGATCGGATGTTTGTCAATGGTGATCTAGTGCGAGTTTGGACTTGCCTAGACGCTGTAAATTATTGTTAGGTTTTGTAATTCGTGGCCAGTCAATGAAAATTGAATGTTGATAAAACTTTTGTATGTTGATTTTATAATCAAGTTTGCGGTCTTGATATAAGCACCTGACAAATTAATTACTTACCTATGTCAGTATAAACTAAGAATTATATATTATAGAAAAGGAAATTCATCCAGTAGACCAGTTTCGTTCTTATTGGGAACTCATCACGTACTGGCCAGTATTTGCCGCGGACAGTGCTCGAACCTGGGCACGTCTGCTTCGGAATCTGGTGCTCTAACCACTGAGCCACTCTGCCGCACACTTTACTACACACAATATTCAGTTATATACTAACTAATGTAACTTGGTTAGTCTTTTTTTCCTTTAGGTGGAGTTCATATGATATCCATTTAGACCCAAAGTTTCAACTAACCATCCCAAATCTGTCATTGCTGAACAGACACCACACTACATGGGGGAAGTGGTATTGAAATGAGCATTTATTTGTTGTTTTATATAAATGGACATTTTGAAATTTGTTGATAGATTTTTTTCTTCCTAATAAGGTATATATATCAGTGCAGACTAAGCATTCCTTTGGGCAACAAATTAAATTCATTCAGTAGAACGATTTCGTCATTATTGGGAACTTTTCAAGTTCTGCGTAGAATTTTACCACGGACTGGGCTCGAACAGGCCCTCAATTGCTTTATAGTTTGGGATGTTTGGCCTATAGCCATAGAAATTCTGGCGTGACGACTGGTGGGCTCAAGCTAGTTAGCCCGGAAACGGTAACATGAATCTTGTTGGGTCTAAAAACACAAAGCCGTCATCCCGTTTTATGTCAAGCCTCGAATTTGGTCTAATTGCGAAGTAACTTTTATTGTTAAATATGTAGTGATGGAATGAGAGCAAGCGTTACTGACGCGAAGGGCAAGTTTCGGCTGCTGAAGGAAACTGGTCACAGGCATCTGGGCAGATAGTGCTCATCAGTCTTGATTGGCAGACTATCTGGAAGAACGAAAAATCCGAACACAAACCATCCTCACTAGAAATGGGCGACCTAGTGTTCTTTTACAGTCCATATTTAACCATGAACAATACGAATTACAATGTTCGCTTCTTATGGTTATGTGGCAGTGAAACATTAGTCAATTGGGGCTTTCATATGGCTGTGCATGATGATGATGACCATCCATTGCGCCACCCTGCCAAACGCTACATACAATTTTCATTATGCATCAACTTACTTTATTGTCAGTATTTCTTTTATGTGAGAATATGGGGCATATTTATCGATCGGAAAGTACAACTAGCCAACAGAGAAACATTTTTATGTACCAAGTTGATGTAATATAGAATATAACATACATAAAAGATTAATTCCTTCGTGCATACTTACATTTCTGATCGGAGACCAGAGTTTTTTATGTCTGACAAATGGACTTTTTACTTGATCACTTAAGGAACAACAATGAACACAAAGACTCTATTGCGCGTTCGATAGCGAAAATGATTTCCTATCGTCTTTTTCGTCGCTTTCCTTGAGGCATGTGCGTATTAATCCATCGAATTGGACGAACATAATAAAAAACCGGACTGACCATCGTAATTTGTTTTTGATAAAGCTGTCTGTTTAGATTCTAAACGGTTCAATATAATATTTCCGGTACAATTAGTTATAGTTTGCCGGACGTCACGTTTGAATTTACTGTTGTTGTGTGCCTTTACTTCTATTAAAAAAGAAGTATTACTTAGATGTGTTGATTTGTTTTATGCAATGTGTTACACAATAGTATTAGATCGGGGAAATTTAACGTTCACATTAAAATTAATTTTCGCTTCGTAAAAAGCGGTTTACCTTTAACATTAATTAAATAAAAGTCGCGATCTTGGTATAAACACCTGACCCATTATGCACATTCATTTGTCAGTATAAATTGAGAATTGTATAATTTTTAAAAGCCATTTCATCCAGTAGATCGGTTTCGTCCTTATTGGGAACTCATCACGTACTGTTCAGAATTTGCCGCGGACAGGGCTCGAATCTGGGCACGTCTGCTTTGGAATCTGTTTAATTTAATAACATTTATCCAGGTAGCGTGCTCTCTGTTCTATAACGACAGATATTGAATGGCTAGTTGGAACTTTATGAAGATAAGGCTAATCAAAAATAAATAACTTAATAACAGAAAATTGTGTGTAACATACGCGATTTGTTTAGTGGTTAGAGCAACGGATTCCGAAGCAGAAGTGCCCTTTGCTGTTACTGGATTTCCGGAGAAAATTTTTAGTTAAAACGTGACATTGATTTCTCTGTTTTTTGGCGTATTTCTTTTTAAAAGTTCTATTATAACGTGCTGCGTTCTGAATTTCAGAATTGTAACCTTTCTTTGACTTACTCATGTGCGTTATCACCTGTGAAACAAAATATTTCTGCATTTAAGCTTTTCGTAATGCCGCCAGGCAGTGGTGCATCAACGCTAGCACGTTCAGTGTAAATTAATATTGGCGTTAGACGACAAACATGATTCTGTATTAACTGGAGACCAGGACAAATAGATTGGCTTTCAGTTAAATGCAATTTGTGGCGGATAACTAATAAATATGCAATTGTGTATTATGCGTTGCGCATTGCGTAATGAATTTGTTTACATATGACCAAGGCCAAATCAATACTTACATATATATATATTTATATATATATATATTTATATATATATATATTTATATATATATATATACCAAGTCTAAAATGTTACCAACATTGCGGCTATTGTGTCAGTACCCAATACCAATATTATTGATTTCAATGCATACTAAATTTCGCCAAATTTGAGAATTACAACTACTTCTGAACACTTTTTACTCCAGAAAATATTTGCACTCTGGACTTGATCGACATGAGTTATCACATTTCGCCTTATTTATGACATGATTTAATTAAATATACAACAGTTAGATACCGCTTTTTTGCTGAGAACTAATATATAGGCAATTGTGTTTTAGGTTTTAAGCACCTTGTAACAAATTAGTTCAAATATGACCAGAAGGATACCACAACGATAGCATGAACGGAACGTATAATCTCGTACATAAAAGTAAAATAGACTTGCAAGACTGGATTAATCGAAATTACCTGATCTACGTTTTGGCTAAAGCATTTAGTTTTCCAGTAGTTTTATTTCTTAAACAAAATATTTCGGCTAACTTTATCGGCAGCCTTCTACAGTTGGTCCTTCCTCATCAGTTTTACATGCTTCATTAGTTTTTTGGTGTAAAATTGGTAAGGATGGACCCGAAATATTTTGTTGAAGAAAGAAAACTACTGGAAAACTAACCGCTTCAGTCAAAGCGCAGATCAGGTAATCTTGTGCATATTCGTTTCGTGCATGCAGCCGACTCATCCCACATTCCTCACCGAAATATATAGTGAATGAAGGGCGTAATACCGGCTCCTACTGATGAGTCTCCAGTAAGCACGAAACGAATGTGAAAATGGGATTATACGCTTCGTTCATGCTGTCTTTTAATTATCCTCCTGGTCATATTTGAACCAATTTGTTACTAGGTGCGCAACACCTGATACACAATTGAATTTATATTAGTTCTCCGCCACATAAAATATCTTACTGATATACATATTTTATTGAATGATGTAATGATTACTGCGAAATGGCATACTTTTAAATCTATTGTGCTGGTACCATATGTATTTTCTGCAGTCATATTGTTCTTATCAGGTATTAACACAATAGCTATAGTGTTGGTACCATTTAAAGGCTTGGTATATATATAAATATTCATATATATATATATATATATATATATATATATATATATATATATATATATATATATATATATAATAAGAGTTGGCTTTGAAGTCACATTATCGAAGACTTTATATTAAGTTAGCCTTTCTAATGCAGGTTTACATTCACATAGGAATTGTGCTGTCCAATTTTCCGCGTTCTTCACCCAAATATATATTGGTTAAAGAGCGTAATACCGGCTTCTATTGATGAGCCATCAATAAGCAAGAAACGAAAATGCAGGAGATTAGACGTTCTGTTCATGCTGTCTATGTATTTCCCTCTGGTTATATTTGAACTAATTTTTTACTAGGTGCACAACACCTAATGCAAAATTGCATATTGCGGGTTTGCCCAGCGTCTCTTCCATACAGTAATACGGAGCATGTTGGTAGGTTCTATGTCCTTTAAAACCATCAAAAGTACAATCAAAGTTGCTATCCAATAAGATCTCGAAAAATGTTTTAATCAAACTTGTAATTATAATCAAACTAGTTTTCTTTACATGCATATTTGTAGGTAATTATATGCATGTTGTATTAAATACTCATAAAGCGTTCTAAATCGTACATATAAAATCAGTTAGATGGAAAGAAGACGAAAATTTTGACATTATATTTATGTAATTATTACTATTTACGAAATAATTTTGAAATTTTTTCCATTACATCTATCGCTAACTACTCTAGTGTCGTATTTTAATTACATTTAAGTTGTCATAAACACGCACACACACACACACACACAACACACATATATATATATATATGTATATATATATATAAGTGTGTATATAATCACGTCAATAATGCAAATAGGTTAGTAACTCACGCTTCACAAAGATTAAATTTGGAAAAAAAATAAAAAATACGAAGATAAATTTTTAAAGAAACAAAACAGTAGTTTAAAAAATGGATGGACTTTTTTCTGCTTGATGCTGTAGTTAGTTTATACTGACAGCATATATATATATATATATATATATATGTATATATATATATATATATAATTTCTTTTCTTTCGTTACTTTAGATAGTTTTTGTCTAATCTGATATTTGTTAGCTATTTAGTGCACGTCCGGTGTGGCTGAAACACGCTTTGGAGGCAAGTTGTACATTCCCTTTTCGTCAGTCTATCTTCAAGGCAGTACTACCGGCCCATGCTTATTTTATGACTCAGGGACCTTGGGCTCGATGCTGGATACGATTTGGTTACCAGCCCCGAAGTGAACCAGAAGCCGCTCTTTATCAGGTACGTTGCTTTGTAGTGTGCTTTTGAGTACAGAATTTCTGTGAGCAGTAATACACCTTTTACGCATTATGGCGGCTATTTTGGATGCAGGAGCATTAGAACATTAGCTTTTGTAAATGCCTATTAATTTTCTTGTTTTTAGACAGTATTTTTTATTTGTATAACTTGCAATTGCCTTTGGCAGAATTCATTGTCTAAGCATATATCTTATGGTGGTCGTTAGAGTTGTTAAGCTGGCTTGGATGTTCAGATTTTATGTTAAAGCCAGCGACTTCAAAGATAAAGTCTATTCAAACATTTGTGGAATTTAGCATTTGAAAAGCCACTATGTCAGACCAGCGTGAGGGTGAACGTTTGATTGCCGTCATCGCCTAGAAAAATCAGGGCGCTTACATTTTTAAAACGAATTACGAAATAGGCAGTTAAACATGGAAATTCAAGGTCTTTTAAATCTGGTATAAACTGTGCAGCTGCATCGACTTTACATGCATTTGATATAAGAATCAACATGGCCGCTGTAGTCTTTGCTGAGGTATTCGCAAATCTCCCAAAAATGGAGACCAATTGTGATGATCGTGTTGCTGATCTCAAATACGCAGAAGATGCTCTATTAGCGTAAGCCATACGACGGAAAATAAGACCTTTACCACACCACCGGGTGCAAAACTCACACCGTATTTGGCTGAGTACTTACGCGTGAGAAGTGATAATGGATAACGTTTTCACGCTTTTTAGTCAACATCAGTACTTTTGCGGAAATGTGCCTGCCTTGGATGGATTTTTGTAAAAATTATTCTTGTCTATTGCAGAATTATAGTCCCATTAGTCAGATTTTTAAGATTTCCTTCGCGGTTATTAAAATTAGACAAGCAACTACTGATAGGCGGAAGTATTCTAATCATGACAAACCACTTGATCCGAAAAAGTTTGTTATTATATTATCTAAGAAAAAACTGACTTCTTCTCAATGCGAGGCTCTCGCTTACACAAAATTATTTTTTATTTCTGGAAAAGAAAACCGTAAACTAACGGAAGCAGAGTTTTAATTACTTATAATTCAGTTTTATGAGTTAAAAGTGAATAATAATGACAATTCAAGATTGTTTAAAGTCAAGTTTGTCCACATTTTACAACAATACCACAATTGATCACAGTCTTTGTTATTTTTGGTTTATTCTTCTGGTCCTATTTGTACTAATTTGTTACTTGGTGCGCAACACGTATTACGCATTTTCAACGTAACCGTTTTTAGGTGTTACAATTTATTGATTTAACCGTGAATATTTAAATTTTAACAAGATTGTCGATTTCAGAATCCGTTCGCCGCTGCTCTATGAGCGTTTGATGGGCCGTAGTGCTGCAAAAAATGTATCACTTGGTGGTGCTGGTGTTGTTGGTGGTGGAAGGCATCAGGTAAATGCTGGCTCAAAACAACGCGATTGCACAAAAGAGCAGAAGTGTACATCAAAGGTGTTGCCGGTCGAGAAGTCGCGCAGCTCGGTGGTTGAACGGATTAAAATTGGTGGGCTTATTGTCAACGTGAACACTAACATTCACGACTACTCAGCAGATTATGAGCATGAACTTTCAGCTGAGGAGAGATTCCTGGTAAGGCTTTGTTAAAAACTACCATTCATACGTCGTATTTCACCCCATTTGTGTCCGTTTTGATTCTTCAATTGTAAGCTCATGATTTTTTCTTGTTTATAAAATTTTCTACTAGTTATAATTATCTAATAAACATTTTTCTTTGGATGTCAAAATAAGTAGATCTAAACAGGTGCTTATGTTGCGTTGGCTTATCTGTTCCAGCCTTGCGATGAAGTTGAAAGTATATTTGAAAAATAAAACATCCCAAATTAAGTTAATCCGGCAAGTTTACCTGGTTTCATTAAAGAGAAATAGGCAAAATTATCAGGGGAGCAGAAGACTAGAAATTGCTTTAAAAATAGCACAAAGTATTTATTTGCCGTTAGCTATAAAAATGTGTACGACAGTAAACTTTCAGTTCATGCTGTCTTTGATTCAGCTTTCTGGTCCTATTTGATGTAATCTGTTACTAGGTGCGCAACACCTAATACAAAATTGCATTTATATTAGGTCTCCGTCATAAAAAGTATCTAAGTGTCTTTTTTTAAATGTGTTTTCGGAGTGCCAGCTTCATATTTTCCAATGCCGCGTTTTGCGTACGCGGGTTAGTAGCTTTGCACGGACAGTTTCACAAAGATCCGATTGATCACTCTTTCCAATTTTGTTTTGTCTTCGATAGGGCTGAGTTTGTATTCGTCCAAATGGAAATGCGGTTCTATCACATCTTTGATATCTAAGTGTCTGGCGTTTTAATTGAATATTCTCATACTCCACTTATCTATCATATGCGTTATTCATACTAATGGGAAAATTATTATGTATTCTTCAAACGCCGAATTAGAATATTCTTTCTGCTAGTCATTATTCATTGCACGTTACTAAAGATTTATGTTCTTCAAACGAATTATCTGCGCTTATTTACTAGTACATTGGTAATTTTTATCTGTATTTATTGCTAATTGCTATCCGCATCAAAATTTTACAGTCATTATGTTCATATACACTTTGCTAGTGTTTGTGTGTTTAGAACGATTAAAATGCTACAGCCTGTTAGTAAATTTCTTTGTTCACGCCTTTGAGTCTATGTAAGAGTTGAACATGGGCAGTATCTAGCAAAAGAAGGCTTATGGTTTATGTATGTATGTATATATATGTATGTATGTATGTATGTATGTATGTATATATGTATATGTATGTATGTATGTATGTATGTATGTATGTATGTATGTATGTATGTATGTATGTATGTATGTATGTATGTATGTATGTATGTATGTATGTATGTATGTATGTATGTATGTATGTATGTATGTGTATGTATGTATGTATGTATGTATGTATGTATGTATGTATGTATGTATGTATGTATGTATGTATGTATGTATGTATGTATGTCTGTATGTCTGTGTGTATGCATGTATGTATGTATGTATGTATGTATGTATGTATGTATGTATGTATGTATGTATGTATGTATGTATGTATGTATGCATGTATGTATGTATGGATGGATGGATGGATGTATGTATGTAGAATGGTTATGTTAAGAATTATTTTATTCTTTTATCTACAGAACACTATTCTCAGTTTGTTAGTCTTGTTTATAGCACAACTAATGTTTAGAATCATTTTATTCGCGGGTGTACATAATACTATTTTCAGCTTATTGATGCTCGGGATGTTAGATTCTGAATACAGCTCATTTTCGTACATTAAGTCATTATTCTAGAACAGCTGTTTATTAAATTATTGTTAACATTATTAATATTTGGTTATCATCGTAAAATGTGATCAATACACAGACGGCTATCTGATTATAAAATGATTATATATTCGATAACTCATGACAATTGACGTTGTCACTGTGCTCATCGAGTAAGCCGCCAGGTCACACTACAGACGCATTGTAAACATGACCTTTCATACCTACAAAGTGAAATACTCGCGATTGGGGAATATTACCCTAATTTAAGCGATTATAATACTCACCTCGTCAGACATAGATAGAGATGCCAAGAAATGCAAGTCTGTCAACAAAGTCCAAATCTTCACTTTGCAGTCGCCTAATTTGAATGAGTTGTGGGCGATACTGTATAAGTATCTTACGTTTAGAGAGTGCGAATTTCATATCGAAAGACGAAATGATTGCTTATTTATGGATAGTGGCCTGGGCGAAATCGCGATTGTCGAATACTGGTATAATGTGGTCTTCATCATCAAGATCGACTGATGTACTGCTCGTGAGAATTTTGACGCTTACATTCTGAACGTATGAAAGTGTTATTCATACCGGCATCTATAAAAAAGTAAACAAAATGGGGAAGGTAGACTATCTTGACGAACAACACTGCTGATAGTAAAGTTGTGTGCTACTCCGTTGTAGAACTTGACGCGACCTGTATTGTTTGTATTGTGAGCGCGTATAATTTTTACAAATTTGGTGGGCATACCACTTTTCGACAGAATTTGGAATAAAACATTGCAATCCACCGAGTCAAGTGCATCCTTTAGACGGCTATTGTGGACCGGTGATATACATATCGCTGTTCATGCAGTTTTGCCCAGAATGTTTGGTTTAGTAAAGGTGCATAGACCAGGCAATTCTTTAATAATTATGGGCAATGTTTAACACTGCAAGCTTCTATATCATGGAATAAGGGACTATTCGTACTAAGATCATAACTAAATTAATTCATACCATTTGATTGAGATTGTCCATACATGCGAATTAAACGAAAACGGTAGGTTGGCGAGCTTAGATATTGTGTTAATGTATATCTTCATGAACATCATGCACTGTCGTAAAAAAGCCAAAAGTGACAAATGCTTCACTGCCACATAACCATAAGAAGCGAACATTGTAATTCGTATTGTTCATGGTTATATGTGGACTGTAAAAGAACACAGGTCGCCTATTCTTAGTGAGGATGGTTTGTGTTCGGAGTTTTTCTTCTCTGAGATAGTCTTCCAACCAAGGCTGATAAGCGCTATCTTTCCAGATGCCAAGGGTCAAAATTTCCTTCAGCAGCCGAAACTTGCCCCTTGCGTCTGGTACGCTTGCTCTTATTTCGTCACTACACATCAATCTATCAGTACTGAAAGCACTGGAATATTTTTAGCGTTTCCTAATTTATCACCCGGTAACATTAGAAGGAAATTAAATGACAATAAAACTTATTGTGGAGATGATGGACCTATGCACGACTTATACTTATTATGGAAGGAATTTTGATAGACAACGTTTAGTTGTTCTAATGGGACAAACATTGCAAGTTGTAATAACAAATATCTTCATGCATTACATGGTAAATCACTAAATCTCATAATGTATGTAAGATTGCTACTTGAAGTTAGATATTTTGAATCATGTGGAGGATGAAATAATACATATTTTAAATTTAGTCTGTCAAGTGAGTGAATTTTCGATTGCAAAAGAATAATATGGTGAATTGCCACTTCAGACTTAATCGAAATTGTACAAAGTAAGGAGTTGTGGAGAAGAGGTATACATAATCAGGTACCTTGTTAATTTTAAGTCAAATCATCCTTAAAGAACGAAAATCCGTGTCTCAAAGTCAATGACAATTAAAAGCTCGAGATTAGCCTACAAAACTAAGGCAGACTACGAGAAACATTCGTTGCTAATGAGTACCTAGTAAAATTAATAGAAGCGACAATGAAGTGTTTCATAAGTAATCATATGTTGAAATACGTGAAGTCAGATAGAACAATAGAGGATCGGACGATCATGGTAATGCCTGACTCCAAACTAAGTAGTAAAATAAGAACTGTAGCATAGAAATACATTATACGTAGCATTTTAAAACAGACCCTTACCCTAGGAACTGACTATCCCAACCAATTGGAGAAAATTGGACCTTTAGCATGTCAGGAGTGTAATAAATTCAAAGTGAGGACTGCAACCTTATCTATGTTGGCGAGACCATGCACTCATTTAAGGGAAATAGAGGGGAACACAATTAACTGGTATGGTTGCAGGCGTTTATCAATATGTGGTCGTAATAAATTGACAAGATTGATTAGAATAGCAATCGAAATTAGATCCGGCAATGGAATAATGATGATAACACAGAAAGCACAATAAAACTACACTCAAGTGTGTTTTGCTAGGTTGTTCTACTGGTTAAATTCATTTTGACTGGCGTTTATTTCAAGCTCACACAAACGATTTAAATTATTGTTTTATTGGTCTTTCCTTTGCTCTGGAAAGTTGTTACGTTTTCAGCCAGTCGATGATGCTAAAGTAGGGATTTGACATAGTACTTGTGTACAGCCTTCTCGCACTCAATTTTGTTAAATTATTCTATTTCAATAGATTCTTTTAAATCTTTCTATTCTCCTGAGATTTCATACCGAGGTGCGCCTATAGTCATCTCAATCTTTTGGCATGACCGATTTCGCAACTGTGTCTGGACATACCCGATCTCGATATTTGTCCACATTTGCATATTGTTCTACGTGTTTCGTTAATAGAGAAAAATCATACACTTGTTGCGTTCTAAATATACTATGTATTGCACCACGTATTTCTGTAAAAAGCATTAAATCTCACCTTCTTAACTTTGTCTTATCCTGTATTACCTATGTTATTATAATTTAAAATTTAGAAGTTTCTTTAATCCTGTTTATATTACCAAAATGGCTGAACTAGTAGCCATGCATTCTCCTTTTTATTGGAGACGTTCTTTGCTTTGTTTTTTAATGAATCATAATGTACATGCCTATTTTCTCTTGGTGCTAGTTTCGATTTTGTATATTTGGTTTTTGTGCTTTTAGGAAAACAAGGCAAGCATTAGTAGGCACAAGTTTTGTCGCGATCAATTGCCCCAGCAACGCCAAGTCGCCTATCACATGATCGATATAGACTTGCCTGAGCTTCGCAAACGCTTATTGGTCTACATAAAACGCACCGGCATCCTTAATGTAAATAGCCGTTTGCCAGCCAACACTTTACCGGTGGAACAAGTGACGGAGTGCAATGTTGCTGATTCTGCTGAAAAATCTCCACGATACGAGCCATCAGAAGGCTGGCTTGAACCGGGCAATCAGGGATGGGTTCGCCATATGATGGCTAATGTGTTACGATCATGGGTCCTAACCTCGACCAGTGACATGGATAATGTTAAATTGTGATTTACGAAAGGTATCTGTTTAAATTGAAGGCCGTGACTTTGAAAGCAGATGCAAAATTTTTACCAGTCTTTGTGCTTAATTTTTCTGCATTATTCATAGCTAATGAATGAATTCATGCTAATATTTTTCTATTTTATCTTTTGTTGTAATTTGATTATGTAAATAAAATTATCTTTTTACTTTAGATGTTGATTTTTTCCTCGTTACTAATTATGTAAACTGTGGTTTTGTTTTGCTCTATTGCTTAATCTAAATAGGATTGACGAAATTTCTAATTATGCTTATTATATTATTATTTTTATTATTAAATATTTGTTCAGGAATTTTTGGCAAAATAAAAAGTATAAAAAAACTTCTAAAAGTAAGCAAACAAGTATTTTTTATTCTTTAAATCAAGTTTGAGAGCTTGAAGTAAATATCAACCCCATTGTATTTTAGCTTTCGTCGAACAACATAACAAAACTACCGCCAGTCGCAACGCACTTATGTTGTTCGGCGACTGGTTAAATACAATGGGATTGGCGCTTACTTCAAGCTCGCAAACTTGATTTAAAGAATTGTTACCACCATCCGCGCAATCAATTATTGTTTGCTTTTAAGTATTTTTTAAACATGAATAGGAATAATGGAGCTCCGCAGCATTACAATACTAATATTCTAATGTGTTATTCAAAAGACAAATTCAGTGGTTTTTACAATCTGATGCTTCACTGCTATATAACGGTCAAAGCCATCCATAGTAATGTGGGAGCAGATGAAATCGCTAGACCACCCATTACTGAGGGAATTATATTTTGTAGTTTAAGAGCTTCATTTCTATTTGAGAGTATCTCTTAGGGCCGTCGAGAAGCAGTTGTCTGGAGAATCTTATTTGGAAATGCTAGGAGCTTTTTATTTCAGCGGCCAAAACACTCTCCGGGTCGAGTTTGTATTCGTCCCAATTGAAATGAGGGTCCTATCACATCTTTGTTTACTGGCGACCGATTGATCACAATTTCCATCACCGTTTTGCCTTCGATCTGGCTGAGTTTGTATTCGTCCCAATGGAAATTCGGTTCTATCACATCTTTGTTTTTCCATTGGGACAAATAAAAACTCAGCCCGATCGAAGACAAAACGAAATTGTAAATTGTGATCTTAGTGAAATTATCGGTGCAAAGCTTCTACCCGTGTACACAAAACGCGGCATTGGAAAATATGAAGCTGGCACTCCGCAGTCAAATTTCAAAAATTCTGAATATGACGATGAAACATACGAACTATATTGGTTCCATATTTCACCGGTCGGCGCGCGATATATATATATATATATATATATATATATATATATATATATATATATATATATATATGAATGAGAGGGAGACCCTATGTCCAATAAAGGTGCGAAGAGGAGATAATTAACCAGCATACAAATATCGACACTTATAGGATACTGGACATCAGACAGACTGGCAAGGCTATATACAAATTTGGATATACAAACGTAGCGGATTGAACATCTTAATTAGAGAATTAACATAAGTAACATCCAGAAGCGATATCATTAATCTAGTAGCTATGTAACTTTCTCGAGATGATTATTTTTTTGATCATACATTTTAATCTTAATGGTGTATTAGGACTATGGCTTCACCTTTATCAGCCTTAAGGTATTTCACATTGTAGAAAATTAACGTAAGAATCTAAATATATAGTCGCGGTCTCTTAGTTGGATTTATTATTATTTCAGATTTCTCCAATCTACGTTTAACTCCATTCTAGTAGGTTTTCCAGATTTTAATACCGATATGACATTCATGACGTTCATTCCTGATTTGATTTCAATTAATTCCCTAATCAACCTGGTTAATCTATTTCAGCTATATAGTGCCATCCCAGTTTATTTGATGACCAATTTCCATTGAGTGCCTGGCTAGATATGATCTATGACTATGTCCATATTTGCATGCAGTTTTATGTTTCCTCAAAGGTAATTTGGATATAATTGAAGTGAATTCTGTACTTTCGGGAGAACTTACATAGTTGCTTATATTTTGACTTTTATATATATATATATATATATATATATATATATATATATATATATATATACATTGCACTCCCTTCCTATGTGCAAAAACAAAAAGAATTTTTTCCAGATATAAGAAGCGCTTCTTCAACATTCTCCTCAAGTTCTTTAAACCAAGTTTGCGTGCTTGAAGTAAACACCAATCCCATTGTATTTAACCAGTCATCGAACAACATAACAAAACTACCGCCAGCTGCAACGCACTGACGCGTTTCGACCTTCCATGATCATCATCAGAGTACGACGGCAAACTGACTATCGAGGATCAAACCGCATTGAATATATATGGAAATCAAATTTAGATATGCGGCTCTCACCTCTAGCAGTCTTGCATACATTGAACTTGACTGGAAATGTCGGCTGCACAATTTCTATGCAGTCACGAACATTAACTGTTTGCAGCTTTCGCCACATATACATATATAGGCAATACACTTTAAACAATAATTGATTGCGCGGGTGGTGGTAACAATTCTTTAAATCAAGTTTGCGTGCTTGAAGTAAACACCAATCCCATTGTATTTAACCAGTCATCGAACAACATAACAAAACTACCGCCAGCTGCAACGCACTGACGCGTTTCGACCTTCCATGATCATCATCAGAGTACGACGGCAAACTGACTATCGAGGATCAAACCGCATTGAATATATATGGAAATCAAATTTAGATATGCGGCTCTCACCTCTAGCAGTCTTGCATACATTGAACTTGACTGGAAATGTCGGCTGCACAATTTCTATGCAGTCACGAACATTAACTGTTTGCAGCTTTCGCCACATATACATATATAGGCAATACACTTTAAACAATAATTGATTGCGCGGGTGGTGGTAACAATTCTTTAAATCAAGTTTGCGTGCTTGAAGTAAACACCAATCCCATTGTATTTAACCAGTCATCGAACAACATAACAAAACTACCGCCAGCTGCAACGCACTGACGCGTTTCGACCTTCCATGATCATCATCAGAGTACGACGGCAAACTGACTATCGAGGATCAAACCGCATTGAATATATATGGAAATCAAATTTAGATATGCGGCTCTCACCTCTAGCAGTCTTGCATACATTGAACTTGACTGGAAATGTCGGCTGCACAATTTCTATGCAGTCACGAACATTAACTGTTTGCAGCTTTCGCCACATATACATATATAGGCAATACAATTTAAACAATAATTGATTGCGCGGGTGGTGGTAACAATTCTTTAAATCAAGTTTGCGTGCTTGAAGTAAACACCAATCCCATTGTATTTAACCAGTCATCGAACAACATAACAAAACTACCGCCAGCTGCAACGCACTGACGCGTTTCGACCTTCCATGATCATCATCAGAGTACGACGGCAAACTGACTATCGAGGATCAAACCGCATTGAATATATATGGAAATCAAATTTAGATATGCGGCTCTCACCTCTAGCAGTCTTGCATACATTGAACTTGACTGGAAATGTCGGCTGCACAATTTCTATGCAGTCACGAACATTAACTGTTTGCAGCTTTCGCCACATATACATATATAGGCAATACAATTTAAACAATAATTGATTGCGCGGGTGGTGGTAACAATTCTTTAAATCAAGTTTGCGTGCTTGAAGTAAACACCAATCCCATTGTATTTAACCAGTCATCGAACAACATAACAAAACTACCGCCAGCTGCAACGCACTGACGCGTTTCGACCTTCCATGATCATCATCAGAGTACGACGGCAAACTGACTATCGAGGATCAAACCGCATTGAATATATATGGAAATCAAATTTAGATATGCGGCTCTCACCTCTAGCAGTCTTGCATACATTGAACTTGACTG
>JAQBSW010003942.1:0-75514 GCA_029291075.1 Eudiplozoon nipponicum | reverse complement strand
TATATGCTTATCTATATATATATATACATAGATAGCGTGTGGACATATGTATAAATGGATATTTTATAAGATGTGGGTACAAATATATAAGTAAAAATAAAATTAAAATATAAAAGATTGCTGATATATATATAGTGTATACACGTAGGTATAGTTATATTTAGATATATAGATATTTATAAAAGATGTGGGAGTAACCCACATAGTTGCTTATATGCTTATCTATATATATAGATATATACGATATTTTAATACAGAAACTAATTCATATAGGATCTGAGTATAAATGTGTACTGAGCGGAAAAACGATTTAGTTAGTGTAACTTCCGTATTCGGTCTTGTCAAAATGATAGAATAATACTCTATAGAGTTTCAATAGTTTTTTAATCTCTCTGTATATAACCGATTGCAAGCTGGATGGAATTAGGTGAACTGGGGGGCAGGTGAGGATTACAGCAATATAGAATTCAAAATTTGTTGATCTTTCTATGCGTCCGGTACAGCAATTAAAATATAGACATCATTGATAGGCGTGTATGTCAATCCATTAGGTGTGCTTATAGTTAAAATACACATGTTTATAGGTAGATGTGTGCGCAGAGGGGGACAGGGATAAGTTTTTGTATACATTTGAGTATTAGAGACTAGGTATAAGACCGGATATTAGGAAGACAATTAAAATAAAATATATATAAATATATCTGTCTTGAATGAGGATACCACATTTGCCACAAGTTGTGTTTTACTCCTGTGCGTATTGTGTCAACCCTGAAGATGAGACTGGAAATAACGTCTCGAAATATAGGTGAAAGATCAATGGCGGATCTTGATCCTAAAGCGCTTTCAGACAATCAGCTAATTGAAGGCTTAAAGGAGAAGGGACAAGTGAGAACCCATCAACTGAGGCCAAAAATTACATCATCTGAAAAGATAAAAGGTTCAAGATTTTGCCGACCTATGAGTAGTAACAAATTAGTTCAGTTGTGGCCAAAAAGAGGCAACCAAAGGCAGCATGAACGGAAAGTATAATCTCATGCACATTCGTTTCGTGCTTACTGGCGACTCATCAGTAGGAGCCGGTATTACGCCCTTTAAACCACTATATATTTGGTCGAAGAATGTGGGATAATAGGACGGTACATCCTCCTACCTAGATTCTTGACCAAAATATATAGTGGTTAAAGGGCGTAATACCAGCTCCAACTGATGAGTCGGCAGTAAGCACGAAGCGAATGTGCATTAGATTATACTTTCCGTTCATGCTGCCTTTGGTTTCTCTTTTTGGTCACAACTGTACTAATTTGTTACTAGATGCGCAACAACGAATACCCAATTGAATATATATTAGATCTCAGCAATAAACAGTATCTAAATGCTGTATATTTAATTGAATGATGTCGTAATTATCGTGAAATTTGATAACTGATATTGATCAGGGCCAGATTGTGTGGATTTGTTGGAGTAATAGGTGTTCAGAAATAATTGTATTCGTCAATTTTGGTGAACTTTGGCATACCTTGTAATCCATTGTGTTGGTACCATGTACATTTGCGGTGCCATAATGATGGTATCGGGTACTAACACAATGGCAACGGGGCTGGTACCAGACTTGTTATATATTATATATACTGAGATGGCTTTTTGGTCACATTTTTAAAGACTGCATATCAAGTTAGCTTGCACATGTACGAGGTAGAGTAATTTGTTATCATATTCCTAATGGTTACATCATTGAAGCAGATTGTATTACACTAAGCAGACACGAAATATAACGAGATAAAGTCATTGCTGCCAATATAAAATCTACCTTAAAAATCAAAGTACAATTTATTAATTTGAAATAAAATGTTATGCACTTTTAATGGATGGATTATTATATCTACATACTGTGAATTAGGCCTTGCCAGTGTTTACAGTAAGAGTCAACTAGCTTTGATTTATATAATTGAATGAAAATTGGCGGTGATAACATTTACTATAATCAAGTTTGCGAACTGGATATAAACACCTGATCTATTAAGTACATACATTAGTAAGTATAATCTCTGAATTGTGTAGTGTAGAGAATGCAGTTCATCCAGTAGACTGGTTTCGTCTTTATTCTAACTCATCACGTACTAGCGAGTATTTGACGCGGACAGGGCTCGCACCTGGGTACGTCTGCTTCGGAGTCTGATGCTCTAACCACTAAGCCACCCTGCCGCATACTACACACAATTTTTCAGTCATATAATAACTAACGTAACTGGCCAGTACGTGATGAGTTCCCAGTAAGGACGAAACCGGTCGACTGGGTAAATTGCGTTATCCACAAAATACAATTCTTAGTTTATACTTACAAATGTAGGCACTCAATGGGTCAGGTGTTCTTATCGAGTTCGCTCACGCAACCAATGTTCGTTTTATTATATAAATGTTCATTTCATTGCCAATTCATCATGTAGTGTGGTTTCTGTTCAGTACTTTCAAATTCGGAATGATTAGTTGGAACTTCGAGTATAAACGGATGCCGTAATAGGGCCACATAAAAGATTTACATTTATTTTGAATATTTCCTGTGTTAAAGCATTTATTTCGCAGCTAATATCCGTGAATTAGCGTTGGTGGTAGAATTAGATCCAAAAATCGACTTTTCTAAATTAGCCGTAACCAAATAAACTGGCGTTAACTGCACTTGTCCCTTGAGAATAAAAATATATAATAATATTCTAGATCTATCATTGTTGCCGGATTTCTGACTCCACCTAATTAATTAATTCAAGGTTGCGATCTTGATATAAACACCTCTCCCATTATGTAAAACATTTCTCAGTATCGACTAAAAATTGTATAATATCGAAAAGGTGATTCAACTACAAAGTCATAAAATCCCTAAAGTCATCCGCTGCTGTAATTCATCTTTTAATCTAGTTAATAATCTGCTAACTGAAGCAGCCTCAAAGTATCAATTTTGGTTATCTGATCTGCGTTTTGACTAGCACATTAATGATTTCAGTTTTTTTCTTTATTTAATAGTTTGTTTTGTAAAACTGGTAAGGATGGACCAACGAAGGAAAACAATTGGAATCATGACTGCGTTAGTCGAAACGCAAATTAAGAAATTTAGATTAATCCAGTTTCGCACTTTTTTATATTTAAATCCTTTTACACTGCAACAAGAATATGTTAAAACTTCAGACAATCCTGTGCGAATCATTCCATCGATATTGATGTATTATTGTGTGTTATATTCAACATAAAAATGTAAAATCTTGAATTTTGATCATTTTCAGGTGATCTGATTTTTGGCCTCGATTGATGGGTTCTCACTTGTCCCTTCTTTTTTAAGCCTTCCATCAGCTGATTGTCTGAAAATGACGTTGGAACAAGATTTTCCATTGTTCTTTTCCCAAATTTTCGAGACCGAATTTCCAGTCTCATCTTCAGGGTTGACACAATACGCACAGGAATAAAACACAACTTGTGTTTTATTCCTGTGCGTATTGTGTCAACCCTGAAGATGAGACTGGAAATTCGGTCTCGAAAATTTGGGAAAAGAACAATGGAAAATCTTGTTCCAACGTCATTTTCAGACAATCAGCTGATGGAAGGCTTAAAAAGAAGGGACAAGTGAGAACCCATCAATCGAGGCCAAAAATCAGATCACCTGAAAATGATCAAAATTCAAGATTTTACCGACCTAAGAGTGCTATCAATTGTCCCGCACAAGAAAAATGCGGTCAAATCCACAACAAGAAGGACAGCACTGCGCAACGAGATTCATCATATAAAAATGTAAACACCAAAGGAGAATGTCCTATGAATTCGGAAACTTAGAATTAATTTAAAATTGGAGAAAATAATCCTATTCAATTATTAACTCTCGATACACTAATGTCAATATTTAAACTGGATTCTTGAGAAACGGCCAAAAGGTAGGTTATATGTAAAGGTTACTGTCATTAAATTTCGAAACGTAAGAATAAAAGAACTCAAACTATCGTGTAAATTTAAAAACACAGCAACCCAGTGGGAGGAATTTATTTCAAAGAAAAATAGGTATCACAGTACAGTTTATGTTATTATAATCAAGGTTGTGGTCTTGATATAAGCACCTGACCCATTAATTACTTACATATGTCAATATAAACTAAGAATTGTACAGTGTAGAATAGGCAATTCATCCAGTAGCCCGGTTTCGTCCTTATTGGGAACTCAGCATGACAGTTTATATTAACATTCGATAGAAACACTCGATTAGTACATTCGAATTGATCGGGTTTCAGAAAAATAAAATTTATTATAAATAAATTCAGTTTATGAAAAAATCAGTTGCATAAATGTAGCCTCTGTTAAGACGGACTCCTATTTCAAATAATCTTAATGCGAACAAATCCAAAAAATGTATCTGTGTATCTTAGAGCCTACTGACGAATGGATAAATAAGCACGATAACACCGTCTAACACATAGATAAGCCTACCAACAAAGCTAGTGTACAATATCGCTCATATAATCAATGACTGTATTTTTTCAAGCAACTTGGTCGCTGAAGTAGAAGCGGTTCCAAATGTAATCAGCTCACAGGTTTAATTGTATCAACAAAAATATACCGAGGGTAGAAACACTCCTTGTAAATATGAATTAAAGCATTTTTATCACCATGCCCGAAATCCTTCATTTTTCAAGTGTACGTACACTTACCGGTTTTAAATTTGGCAATTAAATCACACCGGTGCAACAAAGTGGAGCCTAAACTATCCGGGCTTTGCAAATTTGCCTCATCGAATAATTTAACCCACGCTGAACTAATTTTATTGATAGTAAACTTTTAGGGCATTGCAATGAGTGTAGAAGATTTTCAACATTTTCTATTGTAAACACCTGTCTGTCAGAAATATGTGCACAATCTTAGTTACTTGCTTTTTGGTTAAAAGTTAACTTGAAGCCTACTCACGGTCATATGGAATAGTTTAACTTCTATATGGACGCCCTTACTTTTTAATTAACTAAAATACGGCAATACACACAGGAATATTATTTAAATCGAGTTATCGTAATTGAGAATAACATCAACCTCGTTTGAGTAAACTAGAGGGGAAATTGTTATGAAAATCACTGTATTCGTTAACAACTTTACTGCTTTCCTAATCCTGAGGAATGTGCATAAGTAATAACATTGACTCATAAAACAAAACTTGTAGCTAGCCTGCAGACCGGTATCTCATATAATTAAAAAAATTGTATAGTGTAGAAAAGGCAATTCATGCAGTAGACCGGTTTCGTCCTTATTGGGAACTCATCATGTACTGGCCAGAATTTGCTGCGGACAGGGCTCGAACCTGGGCACGTCTGCTTCGGAATCTGGTGCTCTAACCACTGAGCCACCCTGCCGCACACTACACACAATTTTCAGTTATATACTAACTAATGTAACTTGGTTAGTTTTTTTCTTTTAGGTGGAGCTCATATAGCATCCATTTAGACCCAAAGTTCCAACTAACCATCCCCAATCTGTCATTACTGAACAGACACCACACTACATGGGGAAGTGGTATTGAAATGAACATTTATATAATAAACGAACATTGGTTGCGCGGGCGGTGATAACATTTATTATAATCAAGGTTGTGATTGATATAAACACCTGACCCATTAAGTACATACATTTGTCAGTATAAACTAAGAATTGTACAGTGTAGAAAAGGCAATTCATCCAGTTGACCTGTTTCATCCTTATTCGAACCCTGTCCGCGGCAAATTCTGGAGAGTACGTGATGAGTTCCTAATAAGGACGAAACTGGTCTACTGGATGAATTGTCTTTTCTACACTATACACTTCTTCGTTTATACTGACAGATGTATGTACTTAATGGTTCAGGCGTTTATATCAAGTTCGGCATCTTGATAATTGTAAATGTCATCACCGCCCGCGCTAACTTCAATGTTCGATATTAATTATATATATATATATATATATATATATATATATATATATATATATGTGTGTGTGTGATGTGTGTGTGCTGGACACTATGCCAGTCCAGGTACAATTTAAATTATTACAGTACCGAATACAAAATCGAGCCCTCTGATAACATGAAATTCAATTTCAGTGGCACAAGAATCAAGTTATTACAGAAGATTAAATAATCAGAGCTATTCTTAAGTCCAAAATTATATTTTCTTTGTATTACGAGCTCTAATCCCTGGATATTATGAAATCAGAAAGTTTAAACTAAATCAATTTCAATCTGGCTTCACAAAGTCTCCCATTAGGTAGGAAATGGAACTTATCGTCGTAAAAATGGTCAGTTTAGTTTCTGCTCAAATATTTTATTACTTTGATTAATTATTCGAATGAAGTTTTCGGATATCACACGAATGAGATCTCGCTTATTTAACTAAGTTCTACATTTATGTTTATTCTGAACGTAATTGCGATAGTTTTCGCATTGTTCCGCTTCGTAGGCCCACTAGTAACTAAACGTAATTTATCTCTCGCTCTCTCTCTCTCTCTCTCTCATATATATATATATATATATATATATATATATATATATATATGCTGTGTGTACTGGTGTAGTGATAATTCAATAGTTGAATGCTGCATATTTTTCGGAATTCCAATTAAAATTATATTATTTTATTTCTATGCAGTTTTAGTTATATTTAACATTGGTCAATTGGAACATGCAAAAATAAATAAATTTTGCTTGTTTTCTTTATCAGCACCAGGTGAGGTAAGGTTTGGTTTTGTTTCTTGTATAAAATATTTAATAAATATTTCGGTAAGTATTAACAAATTATCGTATTTTTACTAAGGTACTTTTAAAATTTTGCATTAATGTAGCAACAAATCAGTTATTTTCATGTGAACATGAATGTCCATTTTGCTACCAGCTTACGAAATGCGTTAGAAACCATATCCATGTGTTGAAGTTTATCCTAGTGGAGGGTATTTTAGCTAGCAATTATTTAAATCAAGTTTGCGAGCTTGATATAAGCACTAATCCAACTATTCGAATATGGGCCTGTCTTCTTCAGTGTCTGTGACTCTAACCATTGAGTCACCCTACCTTTTCTACACTACACAACGCTTGATTTATACTGACAAATTTGATATATAATGGGATTATTGTTTTTATTAAGATCGTAACCTTGACTAAATATATTTATTATCAATGCCCACGCGACCAATGATCTTTTTCCAATTTCATTCTGTACATTTTTTGATATATTCTTACTAAGTTTACAGAAGTTCAGTGCGTACACGCTAGCTATTTCAGAATAATTAAATAATTTTATTCATTAAAAAGTGTTTTTCTGTTACTGATGGTCTCGTTGAGTTGAACCTTACAAAGAATAAGTAATTTTAGAAGCCAAAATAGACTACCTTATTTAGCCCTCACTCTCCCACACACAGGCTGTATCTCTCAATGCCTCTTTTTCAGTTTTTCCTTCCCACATACATTTATTATGCCTTTCGTTCTTTGCCTCAATTTTTATTTTTGCTTAACTGTGGTACACTACATGTTCTACCAGGTTCAAACTCAAGAGTTTGTTACTATGCCTCTTGTCACAATACATTAAACATAGTAAAAGAATAATAAATTGGTATCAAACGTGAATAAGTAGAACAAGGGAATTATTAATTAACTGGGAGCATGTAGTCAGAAGTTGCATAAAACAGCTGTCGTGCATAACTGCTCAAAAGGCAAGCAAATTAGATCAATGGATGGAAAGTAGAACAAAATAATAATTCTGACAACTAACATGAATAACTTTAAGTTCAACCATTCAGGGTTTTTATTAAAGTTGAGAACTATTCATTTAGAGGGAGCATCGGTCAAAATGAGCATACTTTGTAATTAAAAATATCGAACCAAAATCAATGCTATGCCACTGCTCATTTAGGAATGTTATCTGTGATTCTTCACGTAGCAAATAATTATAAACACCAGAGTTTAGGTTTAGGTTCCATGTTTTCATTTTAAAATTCCATTAAAAATGAAAAGTTTAAAAATTTCATACATTGATATTAACAAAAACGAGCATTAGTTATTATAAACACAAAAAATCACACACTGAAAAGTGCAATACTCAGAATTTCGTGTCGTAATACTGTATTATGTCGTGCTTACTGGCAAGTTATCATAAGGCGCCAGCATTACATCCCAATCCAAATTTGCACATGGTCAAGAAGCGTGGGAACGTTGAAAGAAGCAATGTTCAATAAATATGTGCATATGAGGTAATAGTTCTCGTTTATGCTGAATTTGGCATATCCTTTGGATGCATACTATTGGGATTGGTTGTATTACGTCAAGCTCGCATAACTTGATTTAAATAATTGTTACCGATTGGCGCAATCAATTATTTTTTAGTGTGTATCTATATATATATATATATATATATATATATATATATATATATGTGTGTGTGTGTGTGTTTGTGGCGAAAGCTACAAACAGGCTAATGTTCGTGACCGCATAGAAATTGTGCAGCCGACATTTCCAGTCACGTACAATGTATGCAAGACTAGCTAGAGGTGAGAGTCCGCATATCTAATTTTGCTTTCCATATATATGCAATGCAGTTTGATCCTCGCTAGTCAGTTTGCCGTCGTACTATCTGATGATGATCATGGAAGGGTCGAAACGCGTCCGTGCGTTGCGGCCCCGGCGAGTGGTTGTAGCTATGTTGTTCGACGACTGGTTCAATACAATGGGATCGGTGTTTACTTCAATCACGCAAACTTGATTTAAAGAATTGTTGCCACCACCTGCGCAATCAATTACTGTTTCATCCTTCGGATATGGTTTGAACTAACATGATACTATGTTCGCATTATAAAATACATACTTTCATATACAATTGTTCTCACAACGAAAAATATGTAACCTTCAATTACAAGGACTAGACAATGGATTCTTACTTTCTGGCTACTTACCTTTGATAGTGAGGACTGCAAGTTAAATAAATGGATGCGTAATTTAATAAAATTCTTATATAGGGAAAGATGCACAAATGTAGCACGGCCAAAATACCCGTCAACTATGGCATAAGAGAGATCAATAGGGGACGGGAGCCATATATCAGCTTTAGAAGTAATATTAATACGTTACACAACCATTTATTTAAATCAAGTTTGCGAGCTTGAAGTAAACCAATACCAATGTATTTAAACATTTGTTGAACAGCAAAGGCTTACTACCGCAAGCGTATATTTCAAGCTCAAAAACTTGATTTAAAGAATTTTTACCACCAACCGCGCAATCATTAATTTTTGAATCATTTGACACAAGCACTGCTTGTGCGGGGTTTAATAACAATGATCTAAATCAAAGTTTTATTCTTGAGATAAACATTAATCAAATTATGTCTTTAAGAATATAAACTAAGTTTTTTTATAATGGTTTAAAGGAAATTTACCAAATAGACCAGTTTCATCACTATTGGAAGCTCCATAAGAGAAATAAATCCATGATTCTTGTGACAACCTTTGGTGGTATTTCTGTTTCCCGAGCCAGAAATTTTGTCGGTCGGTATTTTTATAAAATTATGGTGGCTATCTACATGCCACAAATACCCAAATTACTACAATAAAAGATAAAGAGTTATTAAATAAATCCTTTCGCCGTCACGTCTATATAAATATTCATAGATATCTATAGACATATAGTTGTTGATTACCATAATAAATGTCATTTGTTTTATATTGAAATAGGTTATTAATATTACTCTCACATTTTACTTTTCTATACATTCATATTATAAATAAACTGCCAATTACTATCATCTGAAACGTCAGTCATTACGGAGTCCATATTGTTTGTAACTTAAACTTATCTTTTGTGCAATATTTTGCGCTATTCATTATTTGGTAACTAGTTGCTGCTTCTGCAATACATCAATTGTATTTTTTTTGTTTTCATTTGCCACATTATATTGATTCTTTATTCGATTCAGTTAATTATTACAGCTCTTTAGAATTATATAATTTTCGTTTTACGTTATTTTTATTTTAGTTTATCCCATTAGATCGTTTGCAACTTAAATGTTTTAATATTGACTTCATTGTTAGAAATATATATATATACCTATATTTCTCTGCATATTTCTAATTAAGAAGAAAAAAATTAATACCGATGTGTATAATGGCCGTTTATTTTGAGACTAATAACCAACACGTTATAATCTATCATTTATTTACATCCTGGGTTTTCATTCGATTATGTGGATGACAACAAATCTGACTCGGGTTTTCTTCTATTTATTGCTCAAAACCGATGAAACCAATGACAAAATATATACTGAAAATCAAATCCCAAATAATTTCACTGCTATCTTTGGATGATGTTATATTTAGAGAGAAACTAGTCAACTATAAAATGGAGAACTTAAAAATGCTAAAGTAAGGCAAGGAAAGGATTACAGTTAAATAATCCATACCAAAAACAATTCGATAGATTTTTTAAACGCAGTGAAAATCTCAATTTTAACTCAGTGAATCGTAACTCTAAGCAACTGGAGTTTCTTTGACGTTGACTTAATGCTAAAAGGAGATAATTACTGTATTTGCTAAAACGGCACAAAATTTACACGAGATGTTAAATGCAACATTAGTAGTTACACCTAACAAGACAAACAGAGTATAATTGAAGATAAAGAAACAGAAATTGAGTTGAAACCTCAAGACGATAGCTACTGTAAGGCGGATAGATGCAGATCCACAGATACTGTAAATCAACCGTAAATAATTTATGAAAGTATGTACGAGCAACACATTGATAAAAATGAATATTATAAACCCAAGGATTTACCTCAAGTAACGATTCATAATCCGAAGAACAATTTTTGATATATGGTATATATCAAAATTTTGCCAAATTATAGTCTTGAAGTTTTTTTGTCATGAGGTAATGAAATACCTGTATTATTTAAATCAATGTTGCAAGAGTGAAACAAACACCAATACCCTTATGTATATATATATATATATATATATATATATATCAGTATAAACTAAGTATTGTATAAAATATAAAAGATAATTAATACAATAGACTGATTTCGTCCTTATTGGGAACTATTCAAGTACTACCTCTAAATTTTCCGCGGACAGGCCGCGAACCTGGACACATTTTCTTCGTAGTCTGTGACATAAACCACTGCGCCAGCCTGCCGCACGCTACGCACAATTTTCATTTATCTACTTACTTTTAGTTTTGATAGTCTTTCATTCAGGCAGAGCTTGTGTGGCACCAATTTAGATGTAAATTACCAACTTGCCAGCACCAATCTATTATCTCCACCCATATGCAATGCTTTGCTTATGCATAAAAATGTATATATATAATGGGAATAATGTTTATAAAAAACCCCAATCTTCGTTTTAATAATTATCAATACCATTCGTGCAATCAATGATTGTTTGATTATATTAATCTTCAATTCAATACAACTTCAGTAGGTAGCGTCTTGTCAAAAGAGATGCCACATGACAGACAGTATGGACGAAAGCAAAAGTTCGAATAAACTGAAAATTGTGTGTATCTTGCATCACGGTAGTGCAATGAATAAAGTAAAAAAAAATCAAATCAAACGTGGTCACTTTCAAGCATTGTCGGCGGAAAAATTCTTGAATGTACTCTAAGAATGTACAAAATTGATCTTCTGGATGAATTGCCTTTGCTAACTTATGTTGAAAATATATTTGATGGAATATGTTTTACAAACCTTGATTTAAATAATTTTTTTCAACACCGGCGCAATTAATGATTATTTAATTAAAAAAAACGGTTAACTGTTTTATACGATTAAATGAACATTAGTTGCACGGGTGATGACAATTAACTAAATCAAGGTTACGATCTCGATATAAGCACCTGTCCCATTATATGCATACATTTGTCAGTATAAACTAAGCCTTGTATAATGTAGAAAAGACAATTCATCCAGTAGACCGGTTTCGTTCATATTGGGAACTCATCCCATACTTCCCAAAATTTGCCACGGACATGATCCAGACCTGGGTGCGTTTACTTAGAAATCTGTTGCTCTAAACACTGTTTTATATCGTTTATTTATTGATAGTGCGCCATAACACCATTTAAACCAAGTTCGCCTAAAGGAGATAAATACAAATTATACATTTAACTAGTCACACAATTTATAAAAACAGCTGTCATTTAAACATTTTAATGCTTTTTGATCTTCAATGTCTATCATCAGTCGAATATTTGCAATTTCTGGCATATTTGCAAAAGGCATCTGTTTTCATTGACGTGTATAACTACTGTGGATTTGACCGCATTTATCTTGTGCGGGACAATAGATAGCACTCTTAGGTCGGTAAAATCTTGAATTTTGATCGTTTTCAGGTGCTCTGCTTATTGGCTTCGATTGATGGGTTCTCACTTGTCCCTTCTTTTTTGAGCCTTCTATCAGCTGATTGACTGAAAATGACGTTGGATCAAGATTTTCCATTGTTCTTTGCCCAATATTTCGAGACATCATTTCCAGTCTCATCTTCAGGGTTGACACAATACGCACAGGAATAAAACACAACTTGTGGCGTATTGTGTCAACCCTGAAGATGAGACTGCAAATTCGGTCTCGAAAATTTGGGAAAAGAACAAGGGAAAATCCTGCTCCAACGTCATTTTCAGACAATCAGCTGATGGAAGGCTTAAAAAGGAAGGGACAAGTGAGAACCCATCAATTGAGGCCAAAAATTACATCACCTGAAAATGATGAAAATTCAAGATTTTACCAACCTAAGAGTGCTATCAATTGTCCCACACAAGAAAAATGCGGTCAAATCCACAACAAAGAGGACAGCATTGCGCAACGAGATTCATCATATAAAAATGTAAAACCAAAGGAGAATGCCCTATGAATTCGGAAATGATGTCTCGAAATATTGGGCAAAGAACAATGGAAAATCTTGATCCAACGTCAATTTCAGTCAATCAGCTGATAAACGGCTCAATAAATGAAGGACAATTGAGAACCCATCAATCGAAGCCAATAAGCAGAGCAACTGAAAACGATCAAAATTCAAGATTTTACCGACCTAAGAGTGCTATCTATTGTCCCGCACAAGATAAATGCGGTCAAATCCACAACAAGAAGGACAGCACTGCGCACGAAAGTTTATCATTCAAATGTATAACTTCTGGTATAGTATACTTAAAGAGATACACAATAGTTCATGATTACCGTATATATGCAAATTCGAAATTATTTAATTCAATTTTGCGAGCTTAATGCGAAATCCTTTTAAAAGATATATTTAAACGAACATTAGTTGCACGAGCGGTGATAACAATTATTATAATCAAGGGTGTGATCTTGATATAAGCACGTACCATCTAATGTACTTATATTGTCATGTATAAACTCAGAATTGTTAGAGTAGAAAAGGCAAATCATCCAGTATTTGCATCGTACGGAGTCGATCTAAGGAATTCATACATACAGAGTTCCAATAAGGATGAAACGTTTACTGGATAATGCCGTATTTCTGTACACTATACAATTCTTACTTTATACTGACATATGTAAGTAAATTATAGATCAGGTGCTCATATCAAGAAGGTATATTGATTAAATACTGTTTGTTGCGAAGAGCTAATATATATGTAAGTATGTATTAGGTGTTGCGAACCTAGTAATAAATTAGTTCAGTTGTGACCAGAAGGATTAACCAAAGGCAGCATGAACGGAAAGTATAATCTCATGCACCAAATATATAGTGGTTAAAGGGCGTAATACCGGCTCCTACTGATGAGTCGCCAGTAAGCACGAAACGAATGTGCATGAGATTATACTTTCCGTTCATGCTGCCTTTGGTTTATCCTTCTGGTCACAACTGAACTAATTTGTTACTAGGTTCGCAACACCTAATACATCTCGCATATATATTAGTTCTCCGCAACAAACAGTATTTAACTGTTATATATTGAATTGAATGATGTCATGCTTACCGCGAAATGTGATAACTGATATCGATCAAGGCCAGAGTGTATGGATTTACTGGAGTAACAGGTGTTCAGAAATTGTTGTAATTCTCAATTTCAGTGAACTATAGCATAAATTGATATCCATCATGTTGGTATCATGTTCCGACTCGGAAACCATAGTGTTAGTATCCAGGTACCTCTTCGGTTTCAATAATGTTGGTATCGGTTACTAACACAATAGCCATAGTGTTAGTATCCTTTACAGACTCGGTATATATATTATATAGTGTGAGTTAGCGTTGAAGTCGCATTGTCGTTGACTTTAGATTATGTTAGCTTCACTATTGCAGGTTTACACATTCGTCTAGGAGATTGTACCGTCCTATTATTCCACATTCTTTGACCAAATATATAGTGGTTAAAGGGCGTAATACCGGCTCCTACTGATGAGTCGCCAGTAAGCACGAAACGAATGTGCATGAGATTATACTTTCCGTTCATGCTGCCTTTGGTTTATCCTTCTGGTCACAACTGAACTAATTTATTACTAGTTTCGCAACACCTAATATATACTTTGGTATATTGATTGTATGCGCATAATATTTAATACTTTAACAAAAATATATGCTTAAAATTTAGCAATAAAACTGATCATATAGGCTGATAATAAAAATTTATATATATATATATATATATGTATATATATATATATATATATATATATATATATAAATTCAGGGCAAGTGAGTATACATATTTCGAGATAGACATGTTAGATAGAAGTTTAAAATATTGGCAATTATACGTCTGTATAAATGGCTAAATATAAAAGTAGATAAAGCTCTATATAGATAGAAAAATTGAAACGTACATTAGCAGTTTCGATTGATAGATATATATTAATATTTAGACGATTAGAGAGATATTGATAGATAGATAAAATACAATAATACGACGAAACTTGGTTAAGATAAATTAAACTTCAGTGCGATAGATCGATAAAATATTCAAAGATGAATATTGCAATGCATAAATACCAGTGCGGAAAAAGAAATAGATAGGAACACACACAGACACACACACATATATACATATATATATAAATATAAATATATATATTTATATAGGTAGGTGGGTTCGTAGGTAAGATATTGAATGACATGCAAACATATTAAATAGATGAATTGACTTTTAAATACTGTTTGTTGCGAAGATCTAATATATATGCAAGTATGTATTAGGTTTTGCGAACCAAGTAACAAATTAGTTCAGTTGTGACCAGAAGGATAAACCAAAGGCAGCATGAACGGAAAGTATAATCTCATTCACATTTGTTTCGTGCTTACTGGCGACTCATCAGTAGGAGCCGGTATTACGCCCTTTAACCACTATATATTTGGTAGAAGAATGTGGAATAATAGGACGGTACATACTTGCATATATATATTAGTTCTCCGCAACAAACAGTATTTAACTGTTATATATTGAATTGTATGATGTCATGCTTATCGCGAATTGTGATAATTGATATCGATCAAGGCCAGAGTGTATGGATTTACTGGAGTACCTGGTGTTCAGAAATTGTTGTAATTCTCAATTACAGTGAACTATAAATTGATATCCATCAGGTTGGTACCATGTTCCGATTCAGAAACCATAGTATTAGTTCCATGTACCTTTACGGTACAATAATGTTGGTCTCATGCTGTCTTTAGTTTATCCTTCTGGTCACAACTGAACTAATTTGTTACTAGGTTCGCAAAACCTAATACATACTTGCAGATTAATTGACTGATAGATATGGTCATACATATAAATAGATTTATAGATGGTCAGATATACAGATATAAATATATATATTTAGAAATATATTAACAAAGCTAAATATACACATGCCAATAGATAGGTAGACGTATATATGTAGACATATAGACATACCGTTAAATATGTACAAGAACGCATATTTGTCGAAAAATAGGCAGATAGGCGAATGAACCGGTAAGAGTGATATAGATATATATATATATATATATATATATATATATATATATCATATAGATTGATAGATATGTAGATTAGTATATATAAATATACATATATAGGTAAGTGGATAGATAGAAAGATCGAATGAAAGGTAATTAGATATATGTACAGATCGAATAGGAAAATATATTTAGGCCTAACAATATTTAAAAAATATTTTTTTACTTTTTCATAAATTATACGCTTTTCTTATTTAATCGCGTCATAGTAATTAGCTCAAACTATCTGGCATTAGAAATTTTTCGGCTTGGTCGTTTTTCATGTGTAATGCATTTTTGATGTTGTCAAGATACGCCCTAACAGATATGCAAATTTTTCCAACATATTGTTCTATCTGTTACATTTTCATATATGTTTCGTATCCCACTTGGTTTTACTGGGAGAATGGTTTTCACTTGCTAGCGACGATATCATAATAAACGCTTCTTAAATTACCCTGTATTCGGACTGGTGTGCAGAAAAGCACAGATGCTGATCTGAGATACGTTAAGCAGGTGGCGAGTGACGTTGCCATCCTGCTGAGCGATTAATACTAGTCTGCTTAAGTTTATATTGCTTAAGTGATGCAGAGGAATATTTTTATTTGTAGGATAGACGCGCAGCTGGGCTAATTTGAGCAGTATTTGCATTGCTTGAGCTGAATTTATGGCTCCTTTCTTTTGATCAAATATAGAATGGATTGATTGATTTCTGGATGAAAATGGCCAATCAATCGTTGCTTTAAGACATAACTTGATTAAGTGTTTTTAATGGAAAGGCATACAACGCGCCTTAGGTGGTAACCAAGGCTTGCAGTAGGAGCATTTAACAAACTGCTTTGCTGACAGGATAAGTCGTTATCTCGGTATTTTTCTATTGAACAGGTTGAAATAACATTTTATTTTAAAAATCAATAAACTAAAATTGATAAACTCAAATTTAAACAAAACTTGTGGAATTTTACGTTAATCAATATTTGGTGTGAAATAGGATTACACATTGTACCTAATAACTGATTAAAGTATTTTTCACCTACTGTCTGTCTCCAGTTAGTTACCTCGTGGCATCATATATCGGAGGGGAGTTGTAAAGAATCAACAGAATAAACTAAGATTTGTATAGTGTTAAAAAGGCAATTCATCAAGTAGATTGGTTTCGCATTTATTGGGAACTCATCACATACTGTCCAGAATTTGCCACGGATAGGGCTCGAATCTGGGCACGTCTGCTTCGGAATCTGGTGCTCTAATCACTGAGCCACCCTGCCGCACACTACAAAATTTTCAGTCATATACTTACTACTGTAATTCGGTTAGATATTTCTCCCTTTTGAGTGGAGCTCATATAGCATCCATTTCGACTATCGTTCCCCAATCTGTCATTACTGAACAGACACCACACTAGATGGGGAAGCGGTATTGAAATGAACATTTATATAATTCAGCGAAAATTGGTTGCAAGAGGGCGGTGAATAGATTTACAATAATCAAGATCGCGAACTTGATATAAACACCTGACCCATTAAGTAAATGCATTTGTCAGTATAAACTAAGATTTGTATAGTGTAGAAAAGGCAATTCATCCAGTTGAATGAAGACTGTATTTGCGAACCCGGATTAATTGAAATTACCTGATCTGCGTTAGTCAAAACGCAGATCAGGTAATTCATCCAGTTGACCTGTTTCGTCCTTATTCGAGCCCTGTCTGCGGCAAATTGTGGACAGTACGTGATGAGATCCAAATAAGGACGAAACCTGTCTACTGGATGAATTGCCTGTTCTACACTATAAAATTCTTAGTTTATACTGATATATGTAAATAATTAATGGGTCAGGTGCTTATATCAAGATAGCAACCTTGATTATAATAATTGTTATCTACCGCCCGCGCAACCAACAGAATGCTTAATCCAATAAGAAAATGAAATCCATGCACAATCTAAATCTAGAATTAAATTTTGAGGCAAAGAGGACGTAGGCAAATATCGACCTGATCTAGGACGATGTTGAATCAAATGTGTATACTTCTCATTAGAATATGCTAAGTCAGATACTAAAACCAGATAAGATCATATGAATGATATTCTAGGCGCCCTCAGGAAATCAGAATTTAATTTTTTTCGTATCCACGTCAACAATTCTATTTTTCATTTAATGATATCACGAACACCACAAAATATGCTTTTTCATGTTGATCGACAGCAGAGTACAAGGCTTTGACGGAGTATCAGATATACGCAAATGGTTGTTATTATCAATTTGGGTGAAATCTAGTCAAATGGGCATAGAACGCATGTGTGCATGAGATTATAGCTGGTGTACTTGTTGACTTTGTTGTATCCTTGTGGTCCTACTTAAATTAATTATCTACTAGGTAAGCATTTCCGAATGAAAGATTGTATATGCATTATTTCTCCGCAAAAAGAATATATACTCTTAAGGAGGGTTTTTGTTGGAAGTTATAACTTAAGCCCATAAGTATCATATTCTTGGAAAGACGAACATGGGTTGACGTGTACTCATAGTCTCACTTTTTGTTTCCTCTTAGATATTTCAATCAGAAAGTATGTTGGTCATGTTAAGTTCACTGATAAGTTATATTTTGCAAATGGTTACAAAAATGGGATTGGTGATAAATTGAGGCTCACAAACTTGATGTAAATAATTGTGTGTTAGGTATTGCGCAACTAGTAGCAAATTCATTAAGTCAAGTTTGCAAGCATGTAGTAAACAAAAATCCCGTTGTATTTAATCAGTCGTCGAACAACATATAAAATTATTTCACTCAGTTTTGCCAGCTTGAAGTAAACACCAATCACATTTTATTTAACCAGTCGACGAACAACAAATATTCCCAATATGACAAGAGAGAAAAACTCAGGTGGAGCTTCGTTTTATGCTTATTGGGGACTTACCAGTAGGAGGCGGTATTACTCCTAACACCCGAAATATATTTTGGTTAGGAATGTGTTAAGATGAAGTTGTGGAACTAATTTCATATAAAGTCTTAGACAATGCGACTTAAAAGCCAACTCACAAAATCTAATTTGTATGCCGAACCCGAAACGGGTATCACCACTAATATTGGTGAGTCGGTACCTGATACCAACACTATGGTTGCTGAGTCGGTACATGCTATACAATGCAATTAAAAATATATTTTATTTCACCAAAATTGAGAATTTCAACTTCTTCTGAACACAGTTAAAAACTGTTTGTTGCGAAGAGCTAATATATATGCAAGTATGTATTAGGTGTTGCGAACCTAGTAACAAAATAGTTCAGTTGTGACCAGAAGGATAAACCAAAGGCAGCATGAACGGAAAGTATAATCTCATGCACATTTGTTTCGTGCTTACTGGCGAATCATCAGTAGGAGCCGGTATTACACCCTTTAACCACTATATATTTTGGTCGAAGAATGTGGAATAATAGGACGGTACAATCTCCTAGACGAATGTGTAAACCTGCAATAGTGAAGCTAACATCATATAGTCTACGACAATGCGACTTCAACGCTAACTCATACTATATAATATATATACCGAGTCTGTAAAGGATACTAACACTATGGCTATTGTGTTAGTAACCGATACCAACATTATTGTACCGAAAAGGTACATGGTGCTAACACTATGGTTTCCGAGTCGGAATATGGTACCAACATGATGGATATCAATTTATGCTATAGTTCACTGAAATTGAGAATTACAATTTCTGAACACCTGTTACTCCAGTAAATCCATACACTCTGGCCTAGATCGATATCAGTTATCACTATTCGCGGTAAGCATTGCATCATTCAATTAAATATGATACAGTTAGATACTGTTGATTGTAGAGAACAAATATATTTGCACAAGTGTGTTAGGTGTCGCGAATCTATTTACAAATTTGTTCTAATTTGATCAGAGGGATAAAAAAGTTTGCATGAATAGATTTAAACTCATGTTGACATTCGCTTCGTGTTTACTGGCAACTCATTATAAAAAATATACAGTTTGTATAGGCCGTAACGAAATTAAATTTGAGAATATACCTTTCGTTCATGCCGACTTTAATTTCTCCTTCTATTCCAATTAGAACTAACTTGTTACTAGGTGCGCAACATCTAATTCACAATTGCATCTATATATTACTTATCCACAACAAGCAGTGCCTAATGGTTCAAACAGGACCAGAAATATTTTTCCAGACAGCTTGAACGAAAAGTATATTCTCATGTACACATGCATTTGATGCGTATTAGCGAAAGTTTATTTAAGCAATAGTGGATGTAACTTCATATAAAGTCTTCAATTTTAAAGCCAATTATCTATATATTATATATAACGAGCCAAATAATGGTACCATCGTAATGAGCCTGTATCGGGTACCAACACATTTTTCTTCATAATATTTTATTGAGCGTTGTTAGATTTCCCAAGAAGTTGCTTAAAATAAAGTACCGAAACTTACAGCAAGATTGGATCTACCAAAATTTCCAGTGGTAAGTTTGACGATGTGCAAGTCTTTGGAATGACGGATTAATCAGAACCCAGCCACTAAGAAGACGGACACAGCGTTTACTTGGAAATGAGAATCAATCTATCAATAAGGACGAAATCGGTCTACTGGAGGAATTGCCTTTTCTACACTATACAATTCTTAGTTTATACTGACATTTTTAGGTAATTAATGGGCCAGAGGCTTATATAAAGGTCCCAAACTTGATTATAATAATTTTTATCACCGCCCGCGCAACCAATGTTCGTTTAATTATATAAATGTGTATTTCAATACCACTTGCCCATGTAGTGTGGTGTCTGTTCAGTAATGACAGATTTGGCATAACTAGTTAGAACTTTTGATCTAAATGAATGCCATATGAGTTCCACCTAAAGGAAAAATAGACTAGCCAATTTACTTTGGTTATTATATAACTGAAAATTGTGTGTAGTGTAGTGTGCGGCAGGGTGGCTCAGTGGTTAGAGCACTAGATTCCGAAGCAGACGTGCACAGGTTCAAGCCATGTTCGCAGCAAACTCTGGCCAATACTTGATGAGTTCCCAATAGGGACGAAACCGGTCTACTGGATGAATTGCCTTTTCCACACTATACAATTCTTAGCTGATACTGACATACGTAAATAATCAATGGGTCAGGTGCTTATATATAATAATTGTTTTCCCCGCTCGCGCAACTAATGTTGGTTTATTTATAGAAATTTTTAATCTACTGAGGTACATACTTTTCTGAAAACGCACATAAGTTGCTTGAAATTATGAAAGATTGTTTCGTGCATAACTGTGCGAGCAAACAGCAATTTTATGCTTTGCAGATGATGATGATGATGATGTACAAGGCCGTAGAATACTAGTTACGTTTTAAACATGCAAAAGTAAACATATGTTGATAATTTCGCTTTCAGGGCCACTAAGTTTCCGCAATTTTTAAAATTTGCGGTTCAAACATACAACCTGTTAAAGTTTATCCTGTTGCCGTCACTAAAATATATTTTCGTTGGGTTATTGTCATGATGAATTTCCGTAGTCCATACCTCGCGCAGATGGTTGTCACTCTAAAACACTTGTCTGAACTAAGTGGTACTAAAATAACTACTCTGGTATTAAAAAAACCGTTTAGACAAACGGAGGATACTCAAGCAACTTTTGCCTACATAATCATGAATGTGATAGACGTTACTATTTGATCTACTCGATAGGGCGCATGTCAATTATGACAAAAGCTTTAGACGCAGGAGCAGTATTACAGGCCGACGGACTCCCGGCACAAAATGCAAGTCGCACCACCGAAACGCAAAACATCATTTGTCACCGAATAAAAACTAATAGCTGTGCAATGGATCTTACGAAAATTAAGTTAATTTTCCGTCTGTGTGCGAGTTCATCGAACATAGAAGAGATCAAGCCACACTGTTGGATGATTCACCATCGAGCAGCTATTGAGTACGTCACAACCAATGCGGCAAAGTTTATGCTGTTCAGGTATCTCCACTTATAAATGTCTTCGAAGAACTGGGCATTGTTATCACATGCCGAGAAATTGACAGGTAACTGAAAAACAGAAAACTGGTGTCCGTAACATATAACGATCTGACTCCGTATAATGACCTACTGGTGCATAATGTTGTGCAAATGGCTTATTTGTTCGTGCCAAGGACACTACAAACAGAACAAACATCCAGGGGCTGATCGCCTCCTTGAATCATTGTAGTCTCGGTTGTATTGGCACGGCAAGACAATACATATATGTAGCTCCTTTCAACAGAACACTAGTGCCACTTCAGAAAAGGAAAAATGATTACGCCCATTGCTTTGGTAGAAAAGTTTACCTGGTAGTTGGAATTTGTGCTTTTGAAGTAAACCACGACATAGAAAACTATAAGGTACACCGAATGTTATTGTTTACGAAAAACGTACACAGAACTTTGATCGTTGGTGTAAAAGTCTTGAGATATTAGATATTCTTGAGGATGTACATGAAATAACTCAGGCCGTGCGCGCAAACTAGTGCCAAGCATATGAACGACGATCTACATGCACACACTTACACGCCGGGGACTATGTTGTGGTGGAGCTCATGGAGCAACATACCTTCAGGGATGGTCCATATTGTGTGAAGAAGGTAGACACGGCGCACAAAACCATTCATTATCAACATATCCTAAGGAACTCGCGATGGGGCACTCGAACATGATCTTGTAAAAAAGGGAGGAGAAGATGCCACAGGGAAAACATTGAAACCGAGAACGCGCCATTAGATCCTATTATGGCTGATGAAAATTTTTAGAAAATTACTTTGCAGAATCGCATCTCTAAAAGCACGGATGAATCTGGGGAATGCTGGAGCAGCAGCTGAGACTCAGGCATCAGTAATAAATGACAAATATATATTTTTTATAGATGGATCGTGCATTTCAGAGCAAACTTATGTATATAATTCTTTAAATCAAGTTTGCAAGCTTGAAGTAAACACCAATTCCATTGTATTTAATCATTCGTCGAACAACATAGCAAAACTATCGCCAGTTGTTCGACGATTGGTGCAATACAATGGGATTGGTGTTTACTTCAAGCTCGCAAACTTGATTTAAAGAATTGTTACCAGTACCCGCGCAATCATTGATTGTTTAATTGTATTTTCTGTACATAACGATGCTTAATAAATAAGCGTGTCAAGTAAAAATAAATCTTCTCATTCTTCCTTAGAAGCACTGGTTTGTTTATTTTCGGGACAAGTTCATAACCTTACCGAGGAGTCACTTGAGGAATCCTCTTAAAAGACCCAACTCATATGAGCGAACACAGGACAGATCATTACAAACCTAAATTCGACATCCCATTTTACTTATCACTAAAGCTAAAATTACAAGTTAGCTTTGCGTAGAAGAGACATGCGCACAATAAACTCACGGGTCACTTCACATTCCGAGTAGTTCCTCATTTTTATGAAAGGGTGCCATTGCAATGGTGCTAATCGGGGCTTTGTCTGTAACAGTGAATTTGATGCACTATGGTACGTTTCAGTTACTTTGGACCCACAAAATTCAACCGGAGCTATTTCTATGTAAGCCAGTGTTTATTCTAGCAAATTAGTAATAGCTCATATCTTTAGTCAAAATAAATAAGAATGGGATACCGTGTTTTGCGGATAATTAATATGTATGAAATTATGTATTAGGTGCTTCGCACCCAGCGGAAAATTATCAGATTAGCGACTAAGCAGGAGCCGGTATTACGTCTTATACTCACTATATATTTGGGTGAGGAATGTGGAACAATTGGACCATCAATCTCCTATACGATTGTATTTATCACCAAGTAGTAGAGTTAACGTTGACAACCCAAATTCATAGCCAACTCTCCATAATATACTGAGCTTGTAAAGGGTAAAAACAATATAGTTGTTGAGTTGGTACCTGATTTCAACACTATGGTTGCCGAAAATGTACGTGGTACCATCATAATGGATTTCAAGATAGGCTAAATTTCTGAACACCTGTTACTTCAGCAAATAAATGAAATCTGGACTTGATCGTTTTCAGTTATCACTATTCGCGGTATCCATAAAATTATTTAGTTAAATATATTACAGTTATATACGGTTTGTTTCAGTGAGCAAATAAATATGTAATTGTGTATTAGGTGTTGCACTCCTAATATATATGCAATGCAGTTCGATTCTCGCTGGTCAGTTTACCATCGTACACTGATGATCGTCATAGAAAGTCGAAACGCGTAAACGCTTACAACTGGCGTTAAATACTGTTTGTACCGTCTTATTATCCCACATTCTTCACCCAAATATATAGTGGTTAAAATATTATATAGAGCGAGTTAGCGTTGAAGTCGCATTGTCGAGACTATACGATGTTAGCTATTCTACTGCAGGTTTACACATTCGTCTAGGAGATTGTATCGTCCTATTATCCCACATTCTCCATTCAAATATATAGTAGTTAAAGGGCGTAACACCGGCTCATACTGATGAGTCGCCAGTAAGCACGAAACGAATGTGCATGAGATTATACTTTCCGTTCATGCTGCCTTTGGTTTATCCTTCTGGTCACAACTGAACTAATTTGTTGCAAGGTGCGCACCACCTAATACATACTTGCATATATATTATTTCTCCGCAACAAACATTTTTTAACTGTTATATATGGAATTGAATGATGTCATGCTTACCGCGAAATGTGATAACTGATATCGATCAAGGCCAGAGTGTATGAATTTACTGGAGTAACAGGTGTTCAGAAATTGTTGTAATTCTCAATTTCGATGAACTATAGCATAAATTGATATCAAGCATATTTGTACCATGTTCCGACTCGGAAACCATAGTGTTAGTACTATGTACCTTTTCGGTACAATAATGTTGGTATCGGTTACTAACACAATAGCCATAGTGTTAGTATCCTTTACAGACTCGGTGTATATATTATATAGTGTGAGTTAGCGTTGAAGTCGCATTGTCGAAGACTTTATATGATGTTAGCTTCACTATTGCAGGTTTACACATTCGTTTAGGAGATTGTACTGTCCTATTATCCCACATTCTTCACTCAAATATATAGTGGTTAAAGGGCTGTAATACCGGCTCCTACTGATGAGTCGCCAGTAATATCGAAACGAATGTGCATGATATTATACTTTCCGTTCATCCTGCGCTCTGGTTTATCTTTCTGGTCACAACTGAACTAATTTGTTACTAGGTTCGCAACATCTAATTCATACTTACATTTTGTTCTGTGGTTCGACGACTGATTAAATACAATAGGATCGGTGTTTACTTCAAGCTCGCAAACTTGATTTAAAGTGTTGTTACCACCACCTGCACAATCAATTGTTTAATTGCATTGTCTAATAAAAAATTATTTCAAATAGGACCAGCATTACCAGAAGGTTTAATCTCGTGTGCAAAATCGAATTGAAAATGCATACAATTAATCAATCATTGACTGTGCCGATGGTGTTAACAATTTATTAAAACTAGTTCCCAGTGAGGACGACACAGGTCTATTGAATGAATTGCCCTTGCTACCTTAGTCAATGCTTGGTTTATACTACCAAATATACCCACTTGAACTGGTGTTTATCTCAAGAATACAACAATATATTCAATGTTCTTAATCTGATCACACGTCATATTTTTAGAAAACTGGTATTTATTTATTTATTTATTTATTTATAATCTGTTAATATTATTATGAATGAAAGTTAAAAAACGAAATCAATAGGCTGAAGAGGCCACTGAAAGGCACAAAATAAATTACAATACGTGGGAGTCGACGAAACTGTACACATACTTATTTGTCTACTGGTAGCAAATGAAAGAAGACATAAGCAAAAAATGAATGAAGAGACAATATGATTTATATCTACAAATATACCAATCATAAAATGAGAAAAGCAGATATAAAGCTTTAGGGAAACTATTTACATTGGAATTTCACATATTAAATGATGGTTCTTGATAAACTTTTTGTTGAAAGTCAGAAAAAAAATTTTGCGTGTTGAAAGTTATTACTCAATGGTATGAGGACCGCAAATGCGGTTCAAAAGTAGAGATTTCAGTTAAGCGTAAAATGTTTGGCGCCAAGCAGGTTGGATAGAAATTTCCCCTTTCCGAGTTATTTCAATTCTCTGGCAAATAGCTCATTCGTACATCGCTCGCCTCCTCGGATACATTACCATCATATTGGTATTTGGGGAAAACCACTTCGCCGCTATCCAGTCCGACATCGTTTGGGTAGCCACTACTGCTGCTACAATTGCTCCCACTTCCACTGCCATACAAAATCGGTTTAATATTGCAGCTATCAAAATAATTGTTATTTTTATCTCCACTATTAGCGGTTAATGCTTCGGAGTCCGAATATACCAAATTAGTACCGATCGCCCGTAAAACGGCATTGGTTGACGCAAACAATGCTCTAGAGGGTGGTTTTAAATCTACCAGCTGTTTTACATTCTCACATTCGTTTATAAAGTCTTCGAGGCCATCGTTTGTGTCCAGTTCAATTTTTATTTTGCTTTCCACCAGTTGATTTGCCATCTGTTCATTAGAAACTGCATCCGACTCACTGTTGCCCGACAAAATGCAATCGGAACTTGACGTGAGTAAGGGACTAATCGAGTCATGACGACTGTTACTACTTGTGCTGGTGTTATTGTTGTTGATGTTGTTGTTAGTATTATTGGTACTGACATCGTGTGCATGAACTGACTGGACGAAGTTATTGTAAACATGAGAAATATTTTGATTTTGAGGGTGGTGACTAGGAGGAAAGTTCTGATTGTGGTGACTATTTGTGTCCTGCCCAATGCTACAACCGTTACTTACGCAGCCAGACGAGTCTTCGAAGTTTGCATGTAATGGCGAGTTGGAAATTAGTGATAAGCTCTCATTTGGACCACCTGTACTGTTTGTTCCATAGCAGCTTGCAGCTGAACTATTGGACTGATACAAGAGTAAGTTCGCTATATTTGCGCTAAATGGGTGTGTTTGTGCTTGACCGGTACATTCGTTCGGTATTGTAGTAGAAGTGAATAAGGTTTCTGTTGGTCGAGGAAACTGGGGCTCTGCATTGTTTGCCGACGCAATGCTAATAGCAGCATTGATCATATTGTTGACAGATGCAAGATTGCTTTCAGCAGAATTTGAGGTGAACGAATTCATATCACAGGCCAATGAAGATGTTCTGAAATTCTCCGATTGTAACAGCTGCCTCTCACTACTCGTGCCTAAGTTAGGCTGACGATATGGGTAATGATGGAATGTGAATGAAGAGGCACCAATTTCTTTCTGGTGTGCAATATCTTTTTCGCCATAAATCATCCCTCCGCATTGGGCCTCACTGAATGCACTATCCATGGCGTCTGAGCCTGAACGGATAGACTGCGTCGACTCCAGAGTGGGCGAAGTTGATGGAGTGCTGCCACAAAGACCAATGAACGCTTGCATTACCTGGCGTCTTTTGGAGGTCGAACACTGTACGTCACAAATGTCGTCAGATTCGGTTGTTCTTCTTTGGGCAAAGTTAGTATTAGCCAATATTTGAGTTGATTGATTGTGCACAGCACCATCTAAATGACCTCCACTACTACAACTACTGCTACTGCTACTTCCTAGTTTGTATATACTGTCGAATCTACTTTCAGTTTTAAATTGTTCGCTTTCTTGTGTGTCACATTTATTATTTGTGAATTTGACTGATATGGGATAATCATGCAATGTTGTACATGTCGGCACGTCATCCTCACGAGTAAAATACGAAGGTGGGATTTGATTCAGGCCACAAGAGTTCATCAAATGATTGTTTGGGCTGCTTCGCGTTCTTCTTCCAGTAATTGCATCACAATTAACTCGGATGGGGCTTCCGTTCTGTTGGCCATCAAAAGGTAAAGTTTTGTTTTCTATCAAACTCAATGAACTGGATCCAGACGCAGAGGATATAATCGACGGATAACTCGATTTCCAATTAAGTCCAGACAATGCTGAATATATTGAAGACAACGATGAGGACGTTGGTGGCGGTGCTGACGCGTGGTTTATATGCTGACTCAAAAGATGGCAAGGTGATGCTTCAATGCATCTGTCAACATTATAACCATTCAAATGAGGTGTTTGACTACTTGATGCTCGTACATCAGGAGAGTTAATGCTAATGCCGTTCTGATGGGAATGGAGCTGGTAGTTGTACAAATTATTCAGAGAGGACGAAGTTGATAATGCAGGCTGATAATTGGAAGTGTTTGCTGTGTTTGCGTAATTCCCACCACTGCCACCATGGTAAGATGAATTGTTGGCAGTGTGTCTTAAGGAAGCCGTTGGTAAATTGTTTGAATAGGTATAGTCCCGTTGAATGTCAACTGGATTACCTGTCGACAAATTTGTACCAGACATTGTCGTTGAACTTGTCACTGGAAAGTATGAATATGGATAAACGTTTGAGGTTTTTTCAACGACATTTTGGGAATCGTTCATGATTTGTCCATTGCTCCGGGCTGAAGAAGAGGGCAACTGCCAGTGCTGATAAATACCGTTAAAGAATTTTTCCATTGTTGACGGAGTTGATAAGGATGATGCAGTTGCTGAAAAGGATGATGACGATGTTGACAGCGAGGTTGTTGTGTTAGAAGTAGAGGTTGAATTGCAAACATTTCCGCTGAAATAGGTGTCAAGAGATGTTGGTGTAGGATATGAGCTTACAAGTCTGCAAGGATAAGAAGTGCCGCTCAGAGCCGTACCTCCACCGCTGACGTTGAGGCTAGTTGCTCCGTTGTTAGGCAGATTTCTTTTGGCAGAATTTGGCATTGTCCTGTCTTGGCGGTCGGTATTTACTGAATTAGCCATGGCTGTAATACGCGCCAAACAATTTTGAGCTTCTGAATCACGTTTCAATGTGCAAGCATGAAGGTGGCTTAATAAATGACGTCTAAATGCATCGAAACGCGCATTTGCAGTTGTTTCAGCGGATACCGCAGAAGAGCACGAGGACAACGACGAGGATGCTGATGTTGACTTAAAATCTGCGAAATCGTAGGCTGCCAAACAACGTGTAACCTCTGCAAGACAATCGTGAAAACCGTACCTCCGATTCTCAAGAGCTCGAGTTTCTGCAGACACAACATACCCTGAAACCAAGAACATCATAAGGAATTAAGTAAAGCCAATAAGGCAAATATGGGATTAGCCAAATTTCTGTTTAAATAGCAATGGCGTATTTTAATGCCTTGAAATTCCAGAAAACACAAAAAATTTAAAGTTAACTATCTTTAACGAAATATTAATTATCAAGTGCCACAAAATAATGTGTTTTTGATGCATAAATAGTATTGTCGAGTATCGTTGTGCACAGTGTATTCTGCCTTTTGTTATTTAGATTTGTTGAATCTCACTATCAGTTTCGCAAAGGTCCGATTGATCCACATATATAATTACACATTGAGTTTGTCATCTTATTGACTGAGGGAGGATTCGTCTTTTTCTTCCGAAGGCTTCAACATCGTTCATACTAACCACAAGAAGTGAGGTACTATCTGATCTTCGTTGACTGGCAAGTTTTTGATTCTTAATTTCCCGAATCAGGCAATCTAATTGCACATACGCAGTAAAATGCACACAGTAGCAGATTTAAATGTGGTGGTAATATCTATCTATCTATCTATCTATCTATCTATCTATCTATCTATCTATCTATCTATCTATCTATCTATCTATCTATCTATCTATCTATCATCTATCTATCTATCTATCTATCTATCTATCTATCTATCTATCTATCTATCTATCTATCTATCTATCTATCTATCTATCTATCTATCTATCTATCTATCTATCTATCTATCTATCTATCTATCTATCTATCTATCTATCTATCTATCTATCTATCTATCTATCTATCTATCTATCTTTCTATCTATCTATCTTTCTATCTATCTATCTATCTATCGTTCTATCTATCTATCGTTCTATCTTTCTATCTTTCTATCTTTCTATCTTTCTATCTTTCTATCTTTCTATCTTTCTATCTTTCTATCTTTCTATCTTTCTATCTTTCTATCTATCTATCTATCTATCTATATCTATCTATCTATCTGTATATCTATCTTAGTTTTTCGCAGGGTAACCTTCCGATGAGTTTAGCGTTTATATATTTCGTTGGCATCTGGTGGACAGCCTAGTTGCATTCAACAAATCTCTTCATTTGGTAGTTACATGAAAGGTAGTGACTACTTGGGAAAGTTTTTCTCATTAAGTCCAGGTGGTAAAACCAAAGATATCGTCATTATAACATGTATCTTTTGTTCTTTGTTATATAAACGTATATATATATAATCTTTCTAACCTTATTTGTGTTTTTTTGCCAACATGGAAAATTTTGTCCTGTTTCTGAGACGACAATATGGGGATAAAATGAAGAATATGACCCGGTAACAATCAAAGGCTCAGCAAAATATGTATGCTTTTGACATTTTTACCATTTGTTTAGTTATCATGGCATTTATTAAAGGTGAAAATTTGCAATAACACATCCAGTAGTTTGGTCACATTATAATATGACTGTGCTCGACTCTTAATTAGGTGTAAGTTCTCGTACTAATCTGTACCGAGATGTAATTTTTTCTAAATTATGAAGAACGTCTATTGTATTTAATAAATTTGGCATTTGAGAATGTAACCGGTTGGCATCAAGTTATAATCGTTAAGCCCTTAATGATTTCGAGGGATGAGAAAACATAAGTAAATAAATTTTACGGACTTGAGTTAACCAGGCATAAAATATAAAACTATCATTTTGGACCATTTTAGCTAATTTCGTACTCAGTGCGCAACCCTTAACGCACAATAAAAAAACTTTTGTGGCGGTTTAAATACTCTGAAATTGGTGCTTATTTCATCTCCGCAAATTTAATTCTTTAAACTATAATTCACAAAGCATATAGACAGTGCAAACAGAATTTTAGATCAATGCAATATTTGCAAATCTACTAAGTGCGGGACCAAAAGATCAGCATGTTGATACGTTTTAGAAATTTATTATTTATAAATATTTGCTTCGATTTAATGAACGACCGCAAAATATTTCTATTTTGATATATGGGGAAACATGAGCACGTCAGTACGTGCAGTTTCGTAATAAAATTCTGAATATTTAATATGGAAAAGGAGCTTAAAATTCAGTTATAATTTTAGGTAGACATCCCGAAAGCTAACGAGCTGCATTTTAAAAGACCACTCAGCAAGTAAACAAGGTACAACATCACAAACAACACGGCTGATCAGACCGGATATATTTCTACTGTACTAAACTTAATAACAATATAATATTATAACTCACGATTCAATGTTTATAATCTGTCAGATATATTATTAGGAGACCTTCTATTATATATATATATATATATATATATATATATATATATATATATATATATATATATATATATATATATATATATATATAACTTTACAAGCTAGAGACACAGGGGAATCAATACACAGGTACTCAATTAAAAGGTAGGTAATGTTTTTATACTATCTACCTATCTACCTATCTATATATATATATATATATATATATATATATATATATATATATATATATATATATATATATATATATATATATATATATATATAGGTAGATAGGTAGATAGGTAGATAGTATAAAAAAACATTACCCACCTTTTTAATTGAGTACCTAGGTATTGATTCCCTGTGTCTCTAGCATGCAAAGCGATTGCTCCACAATTTGAGCTGAGCGGAAGTAGGTAGAGTTCCAGAATCTAAAGCAAATTTAACTTGGTTCGAGCCCCGTCCACGGTAAAAACCAGACAGTAAATGACGAATTCCCGATAAGGAAGAAAGCGATCTACTTGCTGAATTGCTTTTACTATTTGATGCAAAGTTTTGTTTCTCAAAATCCTAATATTAGAATTCATATCTTTTTTATGTCCATTTCCTTCGAATGTCAAACAGTATATTTCTTATAAGAAATAAAAAACACATTAATAACTTTAATAATATCTTTGCAATTAATGTTTTTTCTTGCTAAAATCAATGAATTTTATACAAGATAATCGTTATTAGAAATCATTTACCTTCTTTGTGTATTCGCCTTAAGAATTCAACTGTCATTTGAAGTATTTCTGCTTTTTCCAACTTCGCAGAGTTCTGAAATCGTTACAAACAACATATGATGAGAAAAATTATTAGGCAGAGACAAGTAAAAAACATTTTTTTTGAAATTTGATTGCGGAACACCAGTTTCATATTTTCCAATGCCGCGTTTTTCGCCCGCGGATTTTAGCTTTGCACTAACAGTTTCACAAAGATCCGATTGATCACAATTTCCATGTCATTTTGGTCTCCGATCAGGCTGGGTTTGTATTCTTGCCTCTCTTCCGAAGGCTTCAACACACTTCATACTAACCAATGGAAATGCGGTTCTATCACAGCTTTGTGTGATTATATTCATTAATGTTACACACATATACGTATATATTTCGGTTGGTAAATTAAAAACCCGATTAAGGGACGTTTATTTTGACCATTAAAATTAAGAAATATCGACGCTAAAATAAGAGATAACTTACACATGGTTTAGTGTACAGCGTTATAAAATGCAAACCTTACAGGCTATGCCTTCTCATTTGAATTAAATGATTGTTTTTTAATTGAGCAGGAAATCTAAATTGCCAGATTCCGAAGCAGACGTGCCCAGGACCAGATTCCGAAGCAGACGTGCCCAGGTTCGTATCCTGTCCGCGGCAAATTCTGGCCAGTACTTGATGAATTCCCAATTAGGACGAAACCGGTCTACTGGATGAATTGCCTTTTCTACACTATACAATTCTTAGTTTATACTGACATATGTAAGTAATTAATGGGTCAGGTGTTTATATCAAGACCGCAACCTTGATTATAATAATCTAAATTGCCTGTCGATTACAGATACCGCGATTGGTGATCTGGGCTCTAACGATAAATCTTTCAACACAAACGCGTAAACTTTCTACCTATAAATATTTTTTTGCTGAAAATTATTTAAATATAGACGATATGTATAAAATCTTTTCAGTCGTTATAAGAATTTCATGCGCACTGATGGAAACGGTAAGACGATACTCAGACTGTCAGGCGCGGTGTATTTCATAAGTATGATTTTTTGTTTCTATGCGAAACAGGCGTACTACTACTTAACTAGCTATTTGATCAGACCAAGACAGGATAAAATGAGTTTGTTATTGCTTTTTGACTGATTTTGATGTTCTGCTCAGCTGTCTGGCTATGTTGGATTGGATTCAACATTTAGATCTGAATATAGCTTGAATTATGTTCACACTGCTTCGTTGTAACTTGCTCTGGCATGTGTGCTCTATATCTAAAGAGAAGTTCCCCAAAATTCAATTTACTCATGCAAATAATTACTTATACTTATCAAGGGAGATAGAAAGAGCGAGACCTAAAGAGATTGAGAGAGGCACAGTGAGTGAGAGAGAAAGAAAGCACGAATACAGTGGATGGATTATCAATCTATATGGTTAGCGAATGGTAACTGGGCTGTTAATGAGAGAATGACTTAAGTAGGAAGAGGGTAAGACTTTTTTCAAAGCCAGGTGGTAAGATGGCAGTTAAAAACAAACATGTTAGTAAGTATAGAGAGGTGGGAAATTTAATGTATGCGGCTGTTTATGTGTTTGAATATGAGCGTAAAATTCAACATAACGAGCTGAACTTAACTGTGCTTATCGAGGTGATTATGAAACAAGGCGAGCAGCTGGTTAATTCCGTACAAGTCTGTTTCACTTTGAAAAGTTTGTGCCTGTGTGAAATGACGTGAGATAGAAAGAGAGAGAAATATCGAGAGTTTTGCATATCTTGAGCAAATATGAGTAAGAGGTAAATCGAGGATAAACTCAAAAATAATGACTGAAGAAAGTGACATTTTATCGCCGCTTTGTTAATGGGAAGATAACAACTATTATAAAACCTTAGGTTATTTTGTTGCGTTTTTGCGAAAGACATTTTAAAACCAACCTAATTTTTGTAAAACGGAATGTTAATTTTATATATATATATATATATATATATATATATATATATATATATATATATATATATATACATATATATATATATATATATATATATATATATATATATATATATAGCGTGTGTATCTACGTGTATTTGTATAGAGTGGCACAAAACTTATTGATATATTGGTAGTTGAATGGGCACATAAAATGAAAATTTGCTTGTCTTCGTAGAATTTTTTAGTGGCGTTAGCAACTAATGGAATGAGTACAGGTGTTTGATATACAAAGCATGTGCATTACTTTAATATGAATAACAAAATGAAAGGAACTTTTTATCATCTATTTATATTGAATAATCCATAATTCTGCTACTAACACTAGCTATTCTTGACAGAAATATAATACTCGTTAGGTTATAATATAAATTATTAATTATTGTTATATATTAATATTATTTTTATTAATTAGTATTATATTAATTAAAGATTCTCTCTATGCGACCTTGGATTAGGAAAACGTTGCTGTATTTTAAGATTTAATATTGGAAATGCATTTTAATAAAAGATAAAATATGTAACTTTCTTTGTGGCTGGTTTATCTGGAGCTAAAGATTTGTATATCTGCGCCTCAGCTTTGAGTTATTTATATAAATCAATGTTGCATCCTTCATATAAACACAAATCCCAGTATATATACACTTGCCAGTATAAACTAAGAATTAAATTTTAATTAATTGCGCGGGTAGTGGCAACAATTCTTTAAATCAAGTTTACGAGAATTTTATATGGTAGCAACGGAAATTCATCCAGTAGACCGGTTTCGTTCTTATTCGGTGTTATTCAAGTAATGTCTGGAATTCTGTCGCGGACGGAACTTGAGATTGTCAAAATAGTTGTTTTTCAATGATTTCGACAATTATTTAGAGCCTATTCCATGTTTCTTGTTTATCTAGATATGATCGAGAAATTAATTTAGGAAAGGCAGTATTCGGTCGACTTAGATGCGATGGAGGCTCAGTGGTAAAATTTAAGAGTTTAATTTAATTTGTAACAAATAAACTTTAACTCATATCTCCGTGGTGCACAAAAACCAAGTGAGTTAAGGACGTATAAAACTCGGCATCACACTAACTTAATTATTGGTGAGCAAAAATAGGGGCCGAAAGAATAAAGATTAAAGGCAAATCTATACAATAACTAAATGATGAATAGTCTAATTGATGAACTAACGTTTAAAAAACGTAAATTATTATCAGCAAAAGCAATAATGATGACGCCAGTCTTTATAAAATATTATAAAGCTTAAAAATGTCGAACAACATTAAATATTATTTCGACTTGATAAAATTTTTATCATTCACTATTTCTTAACTATTCCCAGATTTTTTCATTTTAAGCTGTCTAAAAAGCAACGCCTAGTGGACATTCTTGTAAGGTTTGAGATGTTTTTTTTCGTGAGAGATAATTAATTAATTATCTGGCTTTCATTTCCATAACGGATATTTCGGTGTTCAGCTCCAGAGGAAAAATGTGGACAGTGGGCGTAAAATCTTTGTTTTGCGAAATAAGATTTTTGGAAATTACGAACGGTAAATAACTACTCAACATGCTATGTTCTCTAACTATATGTATTATAAGTCCTACCATTCGAAAATAACAACAAGGTGAATTTTGACGAATTCAAACGTCGGAAATATTTTTGGCATGAAGGTACGCTTGACCTCACTCCCATGGGTAGATATTTTAACGCTATATGTACCACCAATGCACTTACGGACTATCAGGTGGGTTACAAGTAATATATATTATTTGTATGTTGTACAAGAAAAATGATGTCACGTCGGAAAACTTTAGAAAGTGTGTACAAGAAGGCAGATCTAACTAGCTGTAAACCCGCGGTAGATCCGATTATTATGAGCAAAATGGGTGAACAATTTAGTAATAATGGAGAATACAAGGTGAGATGAAATTACCAATAATGAGGAATGGAAGCTGGCGCATGATAGTTTGAATACTGAAATTGAACGAATCGTAACTAAAACATCCGACGTTTTTACCACAGTTTATCACAGTGGTAATATCTAGATATGTCTGCTAATGCATGAAACTGATTACATTAAAAAGAGAAGAGCGTAAAGCGGATTGGAATTATAGCCAATTTAATAAATCAAATCCAGTTCGTCCGTCACGTGTGACCAGCACTACTATACACTTGGATTGCAGTAGACGGAAATTAGTATGCAAATGCAGACGTTTGATATGTTAATACATGAAATCCTTTGAATTGAAATCTAGAAAGTATATAATAAAGACTTTTTTGATTGACAAATAAATAATTATACATTTCTAGCCTAGGATAGCAAAGACTGTTTAAAGAGAAATTGTATTAGTATCTCTAGAATCTGAATTCATACACTCAAATTAACATAATAATTACATAAATCTTACCTGTTTATGGGCGGCATCAGGAGCCAAACGTCTGAGTTCTGCAAGGCTGTAATTGATTCGGTCTCTTCGTTTTTTCTCAATAATCTGTGATAAAAGCAAAGCAATAACCAATAAAATTCTCGAATATTTTGTGATTTAGGTAAAAATTAATGTTAACCGTTTTTTAAACATTAATAGAGTATTGCTATGTATCTACAGGGATAAAAATTTCATCAATCACTCCGATAAACAGAAACTTTGGCCTTGATAAAAATTACCGGTTATCGGATTCCAATAGATAAACGAAACTTTATAATGGACAGGTATGTTGAAAAGGCTGCTTTAACAATTACTGCAAGCATGGCATAAATACCAATCTCGTTGTATCCAACCGATCGCACAAAGTAGCAAAACCAAAGTCAATCACACGTACTGACGCGTTTCTAACTTCCATGATCATCATCAGAGTACAATGGAAAAGTGATCACGCATATATTGACTGAAATATCGTCCACGAAATTTCAATATAACTTGAAAATTTATCCTCGTTAGTCAAGTTGCCATCGTGCACTGGTGATGATCTTGGAGGATCGAAACGCGTCAGTATGTGTGACTGACTGTGGTTTAGCTACTTTGCGGTTTTGAAGAGCACGAATTTGATTTAAACAATGAACTGACTAACATGTATTAGGTGTTGCAAACCTAGTAACAAATTAGTTTAGTTGTGACCAGAAGGATAAATCAAAGACAACATTTCATGCACATTCATTTCGTGCTTACTGGCGACTCATCAGTAGGAGCCGGTATTACGCCCTATAACCACTATATATTTAGTCGAAGAATGTGGAATAATAGGACGGTAAAATCTCCTAGACGAATGTTTAAACCAAGTATGTATTAGGTTTTGCGAACCTAGTAACAAATTAGTTCAGTTGTGACCAGAAGGATAAACCAAAGGCAGCATGAACGGAAAGTATAATCTCATGCACATTCGTTTCGTGCTTACTGGCGACTCATCAGTAGGAGCCGGTATTACGCCCTTTAACCACTATATATTTGGTAGAAGAATGTGGAATAATGGGACGTCCTATTATTCCACTGCGTGCAAGTATGGAAATATTGCTAAATCAGATCTTGCTCGTCATGAAGTGGAGACTGGTCATACTATCGACTGGGAGGAATGCAAACGCATAGCAATATGTAGTCGTAATAGGGTGACGAGATTGATTAGGGAATCTATATAAATTGAATCTAGAGAAGATATTATGAATGAAACAGCTGTTGAAAAATCTTTAGGTCCGATTTGGAATACTGCACTAGCTAGGGGAAGGAAAAGGCAATTGCATGAATTGGTAACTGAATCTAGCTCCAGTAAAAGATTAAGAACATCAGATTAAGAATGACTAATTATTGGGCTTTTATTCAAGAAATGAATAAACAATTATGAATATAGCCTTTAAATTTCATCTCTAACTATTCATTTGATTTTAAAACAAATAGTGATTTCAACCTTAATTTTCTGTTTTACACCCCCACCCTACCCATTGGAAATATTCTAATAATACAATATTTATAAGTAATAATTTGTCTGACGCGTGCAAAGGGTAAATTAATGTCTATTGACTGCAGCTTCATTTAGATGTACGTACATGTGTATCAAAATAATTTAACCAAGTTTTTTCTAGTTATGCATACACATACGCATGCACATGCGTGGCGTGTGCCAATAACTGTTATTAACTTATCTATCTTGAGTATAACTTAGTGGTTTGAATTGTAAATTAACATGTGCATTAGTTTTCCCTCGGAATTATGGGTTCCCTCGCATTCTTAGTCATGCTTATTTACATTGAGTGGAAAAAAACGAATAGTTATTGCATGCAATTGATAAATTATTATTCAGCCACTCTGGTCTAAATTAGTTAGATGAAAACAACGGTTATAAAAATGCACACACACATGTGACACGCGAATATCTAATGAAAGGTCAGTCTGTGGTATATAAATATTATGACTAGAGGAAATAACACATTTGCTTCATTTGTTTCGTGAAATGCATCTGATGAAGATCTACGGTAATGTAGATCGAAATATTATGAAAAAAGAAATTTACTGGAACAATGAAAGCTGCGTTAGTCAAAACGCAGATCAGGTAATCACAACTGAACTAATTTGTTACTAGGTTCGCAACACCTAATACACACTGGCATATATATTAGGTCTCCGCAACAAGCAGTATTTAACTGACTGACAAGTGAAGTAGGCTAAAAACCTTCGCCTTTCCTGCAACTGAAATATGATTGTGAGAATATTCAAATAAGGTACAACACTAAAAGTTATGGAGTTTAGCACACATGTACAATGGCTGCTTTTTTAACGCACTATTTTTCTCATTATTTACAAAGTGAATAGTTTTGTTTTAAATTAATTTAATCAAAAGGGCAATAATAGTTGATCAAATTGAAAGTTGATTGTGCGTTTAAAAGTTGTCTTTTTCATATACATCAGAATAAGGCAAGTTCATTGCGAAAATTTCAGAATGTGTACATGGGGTGCAGATCATAAATTTCTCCATAATGCTTAACTAAATATGCGGTGGACTCAATGAGAGTCGCTGCAAGCCTAAGATGGGTTAGCTACTATTTTGTTGCTGAGACCTAAAATATATACAATTGTGTATTAGGTGTTGCGCACCTAACAACAAATTAGTTCATATTTGAACAGCATGAACGGAACGTACAATCTCATGTGCACACTCCTTTCGTGCTAGCTGCGCAACATCAAAATTGCATATGATAAGTTAGTTGTTGATAGGCATGACATGTTAGCTACAAAATAGCCTTGGAATTTAACCGACGGTTAAAAAGAACTAAATTGTAAAAGAATCTCGATACCAATAGTATTACTCGACTATCGGAAATATGTTTGGTAGAAGATCAACTTTCAAATTAAGGACAGCCCTAATCAGATATGCTTTCAGGTAATTTTTCTTAATATTTAAACCATTAACATGTATTAGGTCTTTAAATACCGAAAAGATTTGTGTACTACAAAGTTCTGCGTGATCTGGTTCAAGGATAACATGGTGTGGTCAACACATCATAATGTGATTGAGCTAAGAAACAAAATCATCTACTTATTTAGGCCAAACTAAAAAACTGAAACAAAAACGACTTACTCCTCTTCGTTTCTTTCTGTCGGAACAGGATCCCAAAAAGTTTGCACTAAAAATTTAAAAAAAAACACTAGAATATTATATATGTCAATATTTTAGTAATTTTTGAACAAATAAACTATAGTTCGGTCCATTTTTATGGAAACCATGTTAATTTTATTTCATTAACAATAACATATTAATTTTCGTTAGTGTCAAAGTTATTAATTTAATATACAATGCGATAATAGTGAAAAGAGCTTGATTGTTTTGTTTGCAAGAAGCTTCCATTTTTTTTCTCCTGGTTACAGCATGCCAACTTAGTACGGTTGAGCACTTAATAATGTCAAATCCGATCTAGTAGTAGAATTTCGTTTGTTCTCAGTCAATATCACCAGTATAATTTCACCCTATAACCTACTGCTGTTGTAATTTCATTCAATATTAATTCACCACGTGGTCATAATTAGTAGAATATCAATAAACATGATGATCCAATTGAAGGGAAGACTGACGAAATGCATTCGGCCATACCACCGGCTCCTGCCGATCAGTAACCAAAACTTGCGCCAATCCTCCTGACAAACATGTTACGAGATACACCAGGCTTAATGCCTAAACGCAGATATAGTAACTCTTCGCACCCACGAATGCACGCATACAGATCATTGTTTATTAAGATTTATATAAATAATTTTAAAAATAACAAACAATAAATTTGGCCACGTATCTATCGATTGATACACTGTATGAGAATTCCAGATTTTTAAAATCATAAATCTTTTGTAGGTGTGCAGTGTTTGCCCATGATTGTTTATCTTAGATGACGTACAACTCTATTGATTGGGAGTTTTCGAGGTAAACACAATAGAGGCCAATAAAGCTTAATTGTAGAGTGGAATTTTCTTTTATATTTCATAAATGTGCATCAGTATGCACATTCTACTGTCTTATAATTTTGGGCGATTTTTCTAGTTACAGCAAACCAATCTGTCTACAGTTTTCAATAAGCATTAAAGAAGATGGACATGTATCCAAAAAACTTCAACACATTGGCCTGTTCTAGGTTCGATTATTGTTTGGAGATGCTTCCAATTGTTGAAAGGTAAGCAATTGCTTGCGGAAAAAAAGGTAAGGAGACAATTCAGAAGAAAACTTTCATTGTCACATTATTTTTACACTCTTTTCGGTATTTTATTTCGTTAGTTTAATAGTAAGTAGGTTCGGTAATGTGAATTATTGGAGAAAATGCAAAACGTTAGCCTATGTGAAAAATATGCATGGAAGTTACTAATTCATGGCTTGTGTGTTTGTGTCCTTTTATACTATTAATTAATTTTTTTTAAAAAGCAAATAGTACCTAGCCTAGTTAGAAGCGACGTTATTAAATTACGCGAAGGTGAACCAAACTAAAGCGGACAGGAAAAATCGATATTCAGGTTATACACATCAAAGTGGTAATCAATTTTCGATGGCCGTATTCTTAACTACACCACAATAACCCATGATCGAATAAATAGTGTCGATGTGTATTAGTGGCATTCCAAAATGCTCGATATCTTTGTTGCCCATCGATGTCATGCAATATCTGGCATCATAGTTCCAGATACTTATGGCGAGACTTAAAGCTATTGGATGCGTTGAATTTTATCCAAGAATTGGATTTTGTCCGGCATGAAAACAAGGTACTTCATACTGAGCAGCATTGATTAATTAGACTTTTTCTTAAAAATCTACCTCTAATTGCCTTGTATAAATCGTTTGAATGGAAGTGTCGGCTACACAGTTTCTATACAGTCAGCTTTCGTCGAACAGACATGTTAAACGTTTACCAAATTATTGATTGCGCGGATGGTGATACCAGTTCTCTTGCTATGTTGTGCGACGGGTTGGATACAATGGAATTGGTGTCTATATCAATGGTCAATCAATGTTTGTTTAACCATGTAACATTACTCGTTAAATAATGTTTGCGAGCTTGAAGTAAATACTAATCCCATTGTATTTAACAAGTCGTCGAACAAATTAGCAAAACTACCGCCAGTCACACGCACTTACGCGTTTCGACCTTCCATTAAACATCATCAGAGTACGACGGAAAACTGACTAGCGAGGATCAAACCGCATTGCCTATTAGTTTTGCTAAGTTGTTTGACGACTGGTTAAATACAATAGGATTGGTGTTTACTTCAAGCTCACAAACTTGGTTTAAAGTATTTTTACCAGCACCCGCGCAATCAATTATTAATTAATGTAACATATTTGACACACCATTATATTATCATACTGTATATTCATTACGCTTTCAAAGCTGAGCTTTTAAAAGACACGTAGGAAAGAAGCCTTGGCTGTTTTGCAAGCTAAGTAAAGAGTGATAATGTGTCATACAAATCTTAATAAAACAAGCATCGTTTTTAAATATCTTGATTTTATTACCTTTTACAAGGTATGGTAAGTCAAGTTGTTTTAATATAATATTTGACCAGTTAAATTTTCGTTTGATTTTATTTCAAGTTCGCCAAATTAGATCAAAGAAATGTTATCACCTTAAGGACGAAACCGGTCTACTGGATGAATTGCCTTTTCTACACTATACAATGCTTACTTAATACTGAAAAATTTAAGTACTTAATGGGTCAGGTGTTTATATCAGGTTTACCACTTTGATTATAGTAAATATTATCACCGTCCGCGCAACTGATATTCGTTTAAATAGTATCACCTGTCGTGTGAAAAATATGGGATAGATCAATACGACGTCTGGTATAAAATTGTTTCAGTTATCTACTATTTGGAATTTATTTGTTTCTTGATGATTTAAACTAATTATGTATGTGATATAATATATCTCATGTTCAGTTGAATGAAGTTAAATATTGACTAACAGTGTCAAAGACTTGCTAGATTCATATGTAAAAATATATATATAATGTGAGGTGGGAGGGTGAGATGCGCATGCAATCAAATAGCAGAACAATCTGATAAAACGCAATGAAAATGTAAAATATACACTCGTTGTGTGAAACTAGCTAACTGAACAAAAAATGCGATAAAGCAGTCTCAAACTTTTAACTGATGTAAATATATTGATGTCTGGTCAGTGCTGGAGGATTGCATCTTTCCGATCACAGTAAGCAGTCCATACGCCATGCGTGTGCACAATCGCTATTACCTGCAATATTCTAAGTTAAATAATTCATTTCTTCTATGTAATATCGGTAGGGGGAGTAGAGAGTAAAATACAAACATACGTGCATGCACAAAACAAACAATCTGGTTATGCCACGCGTATACAGGCGCGGAATTTCACTGTTTACTTTAAAAAAGCTAGACACCAGTATTTTGTTCTATTTCAGATTACTTTATATATATATATATATATATATATATATATGTTAAAATTGATAAATCCATAGAGCGAACAATGCTCATGTATGAAAAATCAAGAAAATATCGGAGATCTAATTGCTTCCCATTTCAACTGACGCGCTGCACACAATTCCAGTGGTTATTAACATAATTATTTGACATTGCCTTATTACAATATCTTGATAATTAAACGAACTTTGGTTGCGCGGGCAGTGATGACAATTATTATAATCAAGTTTGCAGTCTTGATATGAGCACCTGACCCACTAATTACTTACATATTTCAGTATAAACTAAGATTTGCTTAGTGTGGAAAAGGCAATTCATCCAGTAGACCGGTTCCGTCCTAATTTTGGAACTCAACATGCACTGGCCAGAATTCACCGTGGACAGGGCTCGCATCTGGGCACGTTTAATTCAGAATCTGGTGCTCTAACCACTGAGCCACCCTGACGCACAATACACTACGCAATTTTCAGTTATATACTAACTTATGTAACTTAGTTAGTCAATTTTTCCTTTAGGTGAAACTCATAATGGCATACATTTAGACCCAAAGTTCCACCTAACCATCGTCAATCTGTCCTTACTAAGCAGACAACACACTACATGGGGAAGTGGTATTGAAATGAACATTTATATAATTAAATGAACATTGGTTGCGCGGGCGTTGATAAAAATTATTATAATCAAGGTTGCGATTTTGATTTAAAAACCTGACCCATTAATTACTTACCTATACCAGTATAAATTATGAATTGGATAGTTTGGGAAAGACAATTCATCTAGTAAACCGGTTTCGTTTTTGGGAACCCACCTCGTACTGTCCAGAATTTGCCGCGGATAGGGCCCGAATAAAGACGAACCCGGTCAACAGAATCAATTTCCTTTACTACACTATACAATTCTAGCTTTATACTGACATATGTAAGTAATTAATGGGTCAGGTGCTTATATCAAGATCGCAACCTTGATTATAATAATATCTCGATAATGTTTTCAAAGGAAAAGTGGCGACTCACATTCCTCGTCTTAACATACAGTATTTTCAACTAGAATGTCGAGTGTAAACTGTCTCGCCATACATCATTAGTATTGCTTCGTGTTTTCTATTACGCCATAGAAATTGTTCAATTAATCCATTGTTGATGGCGTTGTTTGTGAGAAGACGTTCTTAGACATGAGACAAACACAAATGTCAGGCCAAAATCACCGTAGCTACAAGTGCTGATGCATTTCGAACTTCCCTGGTTTGGAAAACTCCAGCAAAATAGCCAAGTGCTTTCATGCTTTATGCCAAATTTTACAAGAACTAAATGCCTACAAATAGATCAATAATACCTAACTGCAAAACTCCTCCCCCACCAAATTTATGACCGTGCTAGAATTAAGAGCACAACGCGATAGGTCAGAGATTTTATGTTCGCTAACAGGAAGGGGTTAAACTATTTTGCATGTATAAATGGACATTTAGAATACAGGTGTTTGATTTGTTTATGTCTAGTCAGCTCGAAATCCGCAAAACTCTTTCAAAATTTCTTACCATCAGGTTTGCTGACATAAAATAATTTTAATGAACTGAAAAACTCCACTTTGGACAATATAAAATGTTTGCGACCCAGAATGTAGCAAAATTTTCTATTAAAAAGATTTTTCGAAAGGCATACCTAGAACATTTATATAATTAAACAACTATGTATGCGCGGGTGGTGATAAAATATACCATAAGCTGGGATGCAATATTGATATAAACGTCTGAGCCCTGTCCGCGGCAAATTCTGGTCAGTACAAAATGAGTTCCCAATAAGGGAGAAACCAGTCTACTGGATAAATTGCCTTATCCACACTATACAATTCTTAGTTTATAATGACATAGGTAATTAATGGGTCCGAAGCTTATATCAAGATCACGTCCCTGATTATAATAATAGTGCTTAATGCCGGCTTCTGCAGATTATTTCTCAGTATGCACTAAATGTATGCCTTTGTGACTTTAACAGAACCTACAGAACTTCGCCATGCTTTAAATGCCTAGAAAACAGTCCAAATTTCGCTGCTTTTGCTAGATTAGGACAAGATCAGAATGGTTGTTATTTTCAACTCTGGTAAATTTTGACATATCTGCAGTCATTGTTTTAAAACCAGCTACAAATATTTTACATATTATATATTGAGAGTTAAATTTGAATTTTCACAATGACTGACGGTAGATTTACTGTGTTGTGTAACTGGTTAGGTAGGAAAGGTTTAGTGTTTTTATCAAGTTCGCATTAAATTATCTGAAATAGTTGGTGGTTTCGAATGCCGATGTCTAGTGGACCGTCCCACATAATCGCATCAGATAAGGTGTTTGATATTAGTGTAAAAACGGGTCCAAATTTCTAGTCACATATGAGTACGAACACTCACGTTTATGAGGTTGCACATTTCCTTCATGCTGAATTGGCATGTTTTTATTTCTACGTGCTCGGGGAGGTGGAATAGATTGCATTTTTCAGAGGAATAAGTATCTTTTGATCCACATATTCGTACGTAATTTTCCCATTGAAAAGTAAGTAAATAATCAATGTTATTTAATGCAATAGTCACCCTATCCTTGTGAAAGTACAAAAAATCCTACTTTGATACTGCTGCATGTACAATACATAGGAGCTTCTTTCGTATTCTATGAGTATAATTTTACAACTTTGTACATATACAAGAATATGGTTTTGTAATCTTTTATGAATATCCCTTATAATGGTCATGAATTTACACGATATTTTTACACATAAAATTTTCTCTTTTGTTAAAGAATGTCTGTAGAAAACGGTGCATAGCTGGTAGCATTTCAAATTTATCATAGCAATAATAATGACATTACAGGCAGGGCTTATATAGCAATTAATACATTGAATGGTATTACGAGGACATATCGAAGTTAGGGCGGTGTAAAGTTTTAATCTTGTTGACGCATGCTATTATTCGTCGGTTGGTGTTTTCCAAACTCACTAAATATTGGGCCAAGTCACATTGAACAAAAGCATGGGATCGCACCTTATGTTTATGTTATGTGTAGCCACCTGGTGATATAAGAACCAAATGGTTACTGCAGCTGGCGGTAGTTTTGTTATGTTGTTCGACGACTGGTTAAATACAATGGGATTGGCGTTTATTTCAAGCTCGCAAACTTGATTTAAAGAATGGTTACTGAGTAAGCCATGTCCACAAAAACCATTCAGTTTTGTTGTATCTATTCCTTTTGGGCTCTGAGTTCTGTATTTCTACTAACTTCTACAATGATTCAGATGGCCGTATACAAAGAACACTTTAATATATGGCTAATGAAATATAGAACGATGTCATAAATTAAGAATTTCGTACATCAACGATCTAAAGTTGGAATTTCATATACTAAGCAAGAATAAATAGTATCACAAACTTCGCTCTTCAGCCTTATTTCTTAATATCCTTATAAAATTATATAAATGAGATAAAATTTCATATCACATTCAGAGAATCAGAATGAGTCAAATTGTAAAATGTAATTGACTTCATGATTCGCAACAATAAACTTCGGAATATTTTAATTCAGACATTTTTAGATTGTACTGTACGCGATATCAGCCTTGTAAACACAGTTCATCAATTTAGAAAAAATTCTCAGAAAATCATTAACTAGATAATATTGTAAATACAAACAGTAACTTACGCATTGTCATCCTCCAGGAAATCCATCAAGTCATCGTCGTAAGATGAAGGACACGACTTGATATTTGCGTGATCAACTGTCATACTACCTTATTGCGTCAGTAATCAAAATCAAGTTGAACTAATACAAATCTCGACCAAGAGTGTATTATGTAGATTCCGGGAAATAATTCATGCGAGAACAGTTGACAAACTGTGTTAAATCAAACCACAACAGAGAAACGAGAATTATCGATGCCAAGAATTCAATGAGGTAGTGTATTGCACAAGTAATCCACGAAGTCTATTGCAGACGGTAGTGTTGGAATTCAGGACTAAATTATTCTCCGATATCGACTATGCACGTGATCACTTTATTTTCCACAAAATCGCCTCTAATAAAAATAGTAAGGATCACAGTAGTGTTTTTGATATGGTAATGAATAATTGTGACAAGTGGTAATGAATGCTAAAAAGGAGAGCTTTTTCTTCCAGGGCGCTCTAACAAGCCAATGCTCACGTATACACGAACAAGCATGCACTCATCAGGTGAAATTAGTATATACAAGTGCAGTTTGATTGCAACGAGAATAATAAGGAAAAGCACGCATTTAACTATGGAAAAATAACAACAGTAGAATTGTGATACGAGTATATCTATTGTACGGAATATAGCGCAAAAGCTTGTTAATTAATACACGACACGTGCGCAGTTAACTTGAATTCTCCTAGCCTGTTCGCTTTTGTCTGCTTGTGTGCTATCTATACCAAAGGCATTTTTTTCATCTAAACACAGAGTTTGGGATATGCTTCAGGAGGTAAAGCGTAATGGCTTGCCTATTGGTAGGCGAGTAGACCGCTAGAACGCGATTGGTTGATTTCATTGCAGACAGACAGGAGCGCAGAAAGAAACAAGTATCGCGAATAACACTGCAAGATTAGTGCCTTTCTTGCGTGCGTGGTCTAAATCAGAATTAGCATGGGAAACAAATGGAAAATAATTTGACGGAGTGGACTAATATTTTTCCTCTTTAACGAAAGTACTCCCAATTATGATTTACCAGTTAACTAAACCTGGCTTGTACTTACAAAGATGACTGAAAGTACGAAATTATCGGGAAAAAACAAATTCTGTAAAGGACAGTTGAAGAACAGGATGTAAAAGTCTAACTGAAAGTGCGCATCCTGTGATTTCATAGTTGACGGCAATTGCCTGCAGTCGTATTAACTTCCATAAATAGGCGATTTTAGAAAAGTCATTTAATTTGAATCACCATTTAATATGAAATTCAAAGTTCATTAATATTGTCCGGACATACGTTAGAGGATTTATATTTTTGTGCAAGAATTAAGAGTGCTTTAACTTAGTAATAAAACACCGTTGGTGACAATATAGTCTTGGGATGTGGAGACATACGAGGTTCTACAATTTATCTAAAATTTTAAGGAAGGAATATCTTTCAAATAATTATAGGTTTGATCGGAAAAGTAAGGGAGCTATGTGAATACATTTGGCGAGTTTAAATGCACACTAAACCTGTGTTCCTAGCCTATCGCCCATCGTAGCAGATACAATTGTCGTTATACCTTTCGACGAAGTTTGGGCTTTCTTACTCCTTATCGAAACATTTCGAATCACAATATGCGTAATTTTTGAAAAGCAGTACTAGGTTGTGACATATAATAGTATTATATATATAAATATATACATATATATATATATATATATATATAGTATTATATATATATATATATATATATATATATATATATATATATATATATATATAAATTAAATTCCAATACCACCTCCACAAGTTGCGTTGTGTCTGTTCTATAATGATAGATAGGAGATGGTTAGTTGTAACTTCAGGTCAAAAAGGATGCGACGAAGGCTCCACCTAAAGGAAAAACTAGCAAGAAAAACATGTGTTGAGTACCTAGTAACAAATTAGTTCAAATATGCTTAAACGAAACGAATGTGCATGAGATTATACTTTCCGTTCATGCAGCCTTTGATTTATCCTTCTGGTCACAACTGAACTAATTTGTTACTAGGTTCGCAACACCTAATACATACTTGCATATGCTTAAATATTGTTATATCTTGCGCAACGCAGGACAATTGCTAGCACTCGTAGGACGGTAAAATCTTGAATCCTTTATACATCCAGGTGCACAGATGGTGTTTGGCATTGATTGATGGGTTATCACTCGTCCATTAACTATGATGCTGCCCATGAGCTGCTTGTCTGAAAATAGCGTTGGAAGCAGATGTTCCGTACTTTTTTCGGTTTTTAGAAACCTCATTTCCAGTCCCATCTTTAGGGTTGAAACCATAGTCACAGGAAAAAAATATGACCAGAATGGAAAGTATAATCTAGTGCACATTCACTTCGTACTTACTGGGGACAAATCAGTAGGAGCCAGTATAACGTCCTTTACCACAATATATTTTGGTGAGGAATGCGGTAAAATAGGACTATTGAAGCTCCTTTATGAATGTGTAAACCTGCAGTAGCGAAGCTAACTTTATGCAAAGTCTTCGACAATGCTACTTCAAAGCCAACTCATTATATACAATATATATACCAAGTCTGTAAAGTATACTAACGACCACGTCGACGTTCATATTCATACAAAGAAGAAACTTGAATTAACGGACAGTACGTGAGGTTTAGTTAATTATGCTAATTTGAGCTCTGTCCGATATAATTTGTGGACAATACATGATGAGTTCCTAATAAGGATGAATTCGGTCTACTGTATGAATTACCTTTTCTACACTATGCAATACTTGATCTATACTGACATAATGGGTCAGATGTTTATATCAAGATCGCAACTTTGATTAAAGTAATCTATCTTGCATACAGGTGTCGTTCTTATTGTATAGTAATTGTTATCACTGCCCGCGCAACCAATGCACGTTTAATTAAATAACTGATAGAGACGACTATTTTACTTCTAATCCTCGTAGTTAATAGAAACGCTCGGGAATTTCGCACCGACCAAAGTAGGAACACTTTAATTGAGATTAGTTGCGATTTGCTGTGCGACTGTATATACGTAAGTAATACTGGTGTTTATCTCACCGATACAATAAATAATTTTATAATTAGGTTTCATTAATGGGTGTAGCGTGTGCCAAAGTCTGCGTGAACAAATTGTTTAATCTCATGAAAGCATGCATTTCAAGCGGACTTTTGCATATCCTTCTGTTCCTGCATGAATTAACTTGCCGCCACACAGGCCATGACTAATCCATCATACCATCAGCTATGCAGATGCAGGTATGTATTAGGTGTTGCATCAACCTAGCAACAAATTAGATCAGTTGTGACTAGAAGGATGGACCAAAGGCAGCATGAACGGAAAGTATAATCTCATGCACACTTGTTTCGAGCTTACTGGCGACTCATCAGTAGGAGCCGGAATTACGCCCTCTGCCCATTATATATTCTGATGTGGAATGTGGGAAATAGTACGATAAAATCTTATATTCGTATGTGTAAATCTGCAGTAGTAAAGGTAACTTTATATAAAGTGTTGGTCTATGCGACTTCAAAGCCAACTTCCCATATACCGAGCCTTTAAAGGGCACCAACACTATGGTTGCCGAAAAGGTACATGGTGCTAACACTATAGTTGTCGAGTCGCTACATGGAACACATTGGAATTCCGGGTACGCTAAAGTTCACCGAAATTGAGAATTATAACTACCTCCGAACACCTTTTACTCCTGCAAATCCATATATTCTTGTGTTCAGGGCAACAGCTATTCGGCAACTACATGGATTTGGAAACCACTTCAGTGTATGTACAATATATAAATTTGTGTTTATGTTTTGATATTGCACTTTGAAAGATTATAGACGTCGTAGAATGTAATCGATCTTTACTAAATTATCGTTCATATTTCCAAGTTGCTTAACTAGGCATGTTGCGGGTGTAGTTAATAGTGCCAGTTTCAGCTGATGGATAACCTGTAAGCCTCAAATGCATAAGTCAACGGAATTATACTGTTCATTTAATCCAGCTTTTATTTAGCCTTCTGGTTATATACAAATCCGACCTGATGAGAAATATTTTTGAATGAAGATTTACGGAAAAGCCGTGTAAGGACGGCTTCAGAGTCACGGGACCAGTGAGATCCCAGCAATTAATAAAAAAAAACCAGATATGCACCTAGAAATGTAAAGGAATCATGATTTTACAGACCATCGAGTAATATCAATTGTCCCGCAACCGTCAATTGGAGTATCACCTCGAATTATGGCATCACTAAGCAAATGCAAATTCCTATTGAACGATATAATTATTTTGGCGAATGGAAAAGTTTCACCGCTCTTACACAGACATTAAAAAAATTTTCTCTCCTCAAAATCAGTTTACTTACATATGGTGAATACTATAAGTTAAAAGTAGAATGAAGATGAGTTCAAATAAAAACGAACAGGGATTTGCCATATGTAAAGACAGAAAAATACCGTCAACCGTAAAAATCAATTATGCCCCTCAGTCAAACGCACTTTTACTTAGATAGATAGCATGCAACAAGATTTCATTAGAAGGATGACACCAAAATGCATGAATATACGAAGAAGGTAAGAAATATGGCTCCCACCTGATGTAGCTTTGCGTAAATCGTATTTGACTGGAACGTTAAGCGTACTCACTGTGCGATAAAATAATTTGGCGTTTATCTCAATTCGGAAAACTTGGTTTCAATACTTTTCTTAACCCGCGCAATGAGTTATTGGTTAACTAATTTAAAAATATACTGATTGCGACAGGATCCTCCAATGGTTAGAATCACAGACTCAGAAGCAGACGTTCCCAGAATCAAGCCATGCCAACGGCAAATTCTGAACAGCACTTGAAGAGTTCCCAATAATGACGGAACTGTATTAGGCCAGTCGTTGATTAACAGCAAAACAACAGCCAGTCGCACGCACTTCAACGCATTTCGAACTTCCATGACCATCATCAGAGTACGACGGCAAACTGACTAGCGAGGATCAAAACGCATTACATATATATGGAAAATATCCGCGCAATCAATGCTTGTTTAATTGTATTGCCTACATATATTTGTGGCGAAAGCTGCAAACAGTTAATGTTCGTGACTGCATAGAAATTGTGCAGCCGATATTTCCAATCAAGTACAATGTATGCAAGACTACTAGGGGTGAGAGCCGCATATCTATTTTTGCTTTCCATATATACGCAATGCGGTTTGATCCTCGCTTATCAGTTTACCGTCGTACTCTGATGATGACCATAGAAGGTAGTAACGCGTCAATGCGTTGCAGCTGGCGGTAGTTTTGTTATGTTGTTCGACGACTGGTTAAATACAATTGGATTGGTGTTCACTTCATGCTCGTCAACTGGATTTAAAGAATATCAATTCACCAATCTATAAGTATTGCAAAATTATTTTTAATTACACGTACTTGTTCGTTTCAATCTCATTGAAGCCCGCAAATGAAGCATCTGATGAGGCTGAAACTAAATTGTAGTTCTGATATGATTTTAATTACTGAATTGCTCTCAGGCATGGTTTTTTCGCATACACTCCTTCACTGGATAGTTGAACCTAAAGTTGTCCTTCGGTCAGCATCATAATTTTTGCAGCTTCTGGTAATATAACATTAAATTGTTATTAAAGCAACGCTTTATTTTCGTGGTTCCCAATATACGGATACAAGTTATCATTAGCTCAGTCTTGTAGAAAGCCTAGTCCTAATGTCACAAAATATTTTTATTGGAGAAAACTTCAGCAGCAAGATATTCCAGGAAATGCGATCTATTATTCTGGTGCCCAAGCACGAACAACCTTGGCATAATTAATTTTGTACAAGAGTTTGTTTACGTAATGGGGTCCTCGCATGAGCAGACCAACGAATAAACTTGGCGCAAGTCTTACCATCATTGCTGTAAACAAATGTTTATTACACCAACTCTTGAGGAAAGGTAATTACGTTGAAAGGTTTTGTGCAGGGGCCCCGGTAAAATTACGTGTGGTTGTGGAATAACCCTGCTGATGAAGTTATGAAGTTAGCTGGCCATAAAATGTGTGAAAAAAAAGCATTCTAAATAAACGAAGATATTCTTTGAATCAAGTTTGCGAGCTTGAAGTTAACACCAATCCCATTGTATTTAATCAGTCGTCGAACAACATAACAAAACTAATGCCAGTCGCATGCACTGACTTGTTTCGACTCTCCATGATCATCATGTTAAATAAATCGGGATGTTCGACGACTGGTTAAATACAATGGGATTGGTGTTTACTTCAAGCTCGCACACTTGATTTAAAGAATTGTAATCACCACCCGCGCAATCAATTATTGTTTAATTGTTTTGTCTATATAAACAAAGATATATCTATTAGTGACAAATGTTGAAAAAAAGGAAGTGTATCTAAGCGCAATTAAACATAGAGATTTGAAAACCCCTTGGTACTGCCATTACACGACCAAATAGTTTTTGCTTACACAGTTTTGGACAAATGAAGCGAAGATTGGTTGCGCCGACTTGATAACAATTACTATAATCAAGTTTGCGATTTTGATATAAGTACCTGGCCCATAAATTACTTACATATTTCAGTATAAACTAAGAATTCTATAGTGTATAAAAGGAAATTTATCCAGTAGAACATTTCTTCCTTATTGGGAGCTCATCAAGTAATGGCCAGAATTTGTCGCGGACAGGGCTCGAACCTGGGCACGTATGCTTCGGAATCTAGTGCTCTAACCACTGAGTCAGCCTGTGCGGCATGTGGGTTTTAAATGTTGGTTCTTTGGGATTCAATTACGTTTATTCCACGTTGTTAATAGTTTTTAAAATAAAGTATATATTTTGCTTATTGAAATTTTATTTTATTTTTTATTCTTTGGTCTCGATGTTTGGGATTACTTTATTGATTTCCCTCTATTTTTTGGACATTGATTTTTTATTTCATCAAATATGTTATTATTGACACTGGTATTTGGCGTAATGTAAAAGTCAATTAATTTTGAAAGTACCAACAAAAATTCGAAACCGTTAAAAATAATCTAAAATAAATAACTGTCAATGAAATCCCGACTCGGCAGGTTTTATCATGCTTAAGGTTTTGGGTTTCGATCATAGTTTGTTGATAGGAATCAAGAATAACCTCAATTAACTGCAGGTTAATACCAGCTATGAAAATAAATATAGTTAATATTACATTTAATATCAATAACAATATCGCAAACCATGCTACCATGTCTACGTATATCTCTACTAGAGCCATAAATTTGTGAATTCGGTGTCAACTCTGACACCTGGCTGCTAAATCCACCTGTTTCTCTCATTTCTAATTCACCAGGAAGTTCATATAAACAATACAACCTATTAAGATCAATAATTGGCCATTTGCGATTTCCCATTTTGGAATACCTCTCGTATAGATCTTGGCGTAATTACAGCTTAATAAAAAAGGCAGATTGGAGCATATTTAACCAAAAATTGCTAATTTCCGGCCATATGTGCTGGAGCCTATCAGGTCAGCATAAAATTCCCAAATTGCTGTTCATGTTGGGCATGGAGCATATCACTATAAATGAATTAAAACAGATAGATTAAAAATAAAATTAAGTAAATGAAAATCAGTATTAATTTATGAGCTATGCTCACAGATTTAATTTCAATGGTGGCCTAGTTATGGTTAAGGGTATATATAAACCGTGTGTTAAATTAATGCAGCTGTTAGACATTAGCATACTAGTATACTTGCCGTTATTTGTTAGTAGATTAGACGAGTCTGCCATTAATATATATAAATACACACACATATATATATATATATATATATAGAAGTTTGTATATAACGGAAAATTGTGTAGTTTGCAGCATAGTGACTTGGTGGTTAGAGCTCAATTACCCCGGTTCGAGCCCTGCTTCCGAAATTTCATGAAGGTACTTGTAAAAATCCCAATAACGACAAAATCTGTCTGTTAGATGTTACTTGAATTAAGGTTGCAATATTGATATAAACAGATGACCCATTATGTACATGCATTTGTCAGTTTATAATAAGTATTGCATAGTGTGGATAATGGAATTCATACAGTAGACCGGTTTCGTCCTTATTCCGAAGCAGACTTGCCCAGGTTCGAGCCTTGTCCACGGAAAATTCTGGCCAGTACCTGATAAGCTCCCAATAAGGACGAAAGGGGTCTACTGGATGAATTACCTTTTCTACACTGAACAATTCTTAGATTATACTTGACACATGTATGTCCTTAATGGGTCAGGGGTTAATATAAATATTGCAACCTTGATTAAAAAGTCATTTTTATCACAGCCCGCACAACCAACGTTCGTTTAAGTATAAAAGTTCATCCAGTTGACCGGTTTTGTTCTTATTGGGAATTGATCACGTACTGTCCAGAATCTGCCGCGGACAGGGCTCGAATCTGGACATTGGAATTTGGGTCTCAAACCACTAAGCCATCCTGGCACACACTACACAGCATTTTTAAATTGTATACTAACTAATGTAATCGGTTAGTATTTTTTTCTATTGGGTGGAGCTCATATAACATCCATTTAGACCAAAAGTTCCAACTAACCATCCCTAATATGTCATCATAGAACAGACATCTCACTACATGGGGAATTGCGTTTTCGACATTATTTGATGCTTAGTTTATACAAGCAAATACGGATATTTAATTTGAATCTGTTTTTATATAACGCTCGCAACTTTGATCTAAGTAATTGTTACAGGCGTCAACACATGCAATACTCGTTTAATTGTATTTGCGTCGTGTTTGGACACGTGCCCTAGACGTAATCAAGTACAAAAACTAGATCAGAACACAAAAACTTTGTTATGTTAGAAATCGACATCAGCAATACATATAATAATTTTCTTTTGTGCAGAACCAGGTACGTTATAGTATACTTGGAGAAATACTGGGATTCGTGCTTATATCATATCCGAATCCTTTCATTATCCATTATTTATCTTCAGTTGAGTGAACAACATTATTAGATAATGAATTGTTGCGATTTTAACTTAGTTCAAAGACAAATGCTTTAATTCATTAAAAATGTCTCCTCTGTTTCACCACATCCCATCGTGGTTGCCATAGAATATTAGTTAAGGAGTGGCTATTTGATACTGCGGATTGAATTTAGCGCTAACTTCCATCAACTTACACCATAAATCTGTTGAAATATTCATAGTAGGAACACACAATTAATAAAACTATCGCCAGTTTTAAATACTGGCTCGTCTCACAGTTCTGTTTTCATATTCATAGCATGACGGCAGTCGAACGAGGATTAATCAGCAATTATTGAATATTGCAATGGAGATACCAAAAACGGATCTCACCCAAAGTGGTCTCACATAAATTCGCTGAACAGGAAGCCTGGCTGCATAATATTTATGCAGTCATAATCAACTTTTTCCCAGCATTTGCCAAATTCATATGAGTTACTCTATTAAACAAACATGATTACACAATAAGATTTAAAAGAAACATGTTGCGCGATAGAGAATAGATCATTTACCTGATTATCGGGTTGCGATCCCATTTGTTTGCATCCGCTGTCTTCCTGATTTATCCAAAACTTAAAAAAACAAGTTATGCTTAAGAGATCTAACAACAAGTATAAATGGGACAGTTTAAACTAAAATTTCCACTTGACATATTGATTGTCAACTTAGTAGGTTATGTGCTTTTCATTGAAAAAGATCTCCATACCATGTGATCGAAAATTTTGGATAAATCAGGAAGACAGCGGATGCAAACAAATCGGATCGCAACCCGTTAATCAGATAAATGATTACGCAAGTGTTGATAAGAGTTAATTAAATCAACTTGGCGAATTTGAAATAAACACTAATTTCATTCTTGTGGGTCGTAACAAAAAAGCTAAACTCCCGACATTTTAAGCAGAATTTGGTGGTTCTGGGCAATGCAGACAAAACTATCGATTAGTGCTTGAATTAGCATTTTTTGATACTTGTTTTACACAAATTCCTATAAAAAGCGAAATTGTCTTAATAGTACTTTATATATGCCAGGGCTCACGGATATCTACGTGTTGACGTTCTTGTATAACATAATTCGAGTTTCAACAAAAATAACTCGAAAGCAGAACACCAATCTTTGATAAATTAGGAAAGTTTTAATAATTAAATACTGTTTGTTGCGAAGAACTAATATATATGCAAGTATGTATTAGGTTTTGCGAACCTAGTGACAAATTAGTTCAGTTGTGACCAGAAGGATAAACCAAAGGCAGCATGAACGGAAAGTATAATCTCATGCAATTTCGTTTCGTGCTTACTGGCGACTCATCAGTAGGAGCCGGTATTACGCCCTTTAACCACTATATATTTGGTAGAAGAATGTGGAATATTAGGACGGTACAATCTCCTAGACGAATGTGTAAACCTGTAATAGTGAAGCTAACATAATCTAAAGTCAACGACAATACGACTTCAATGCTAACTCACCTATATAATATATATACCGAGTCTGTAAAGGATACTAACACTATGGCTATTGTGTTAGTAACTGATACCTTTTTTAAATCGATGAGTACCGGATACTAACACTATGGTTTCCGAGTCGGTACATGATACCAACCTGATGGATAGAAATTTATGCTAAAGTTCACCCAATTTGAGAATTACAACACTTTCCGAACACCTGTTACTCCAGTTAAACCATACATTCTGGCCTTCATCGATATCAGTTATCACATTTCGCGGTAAGCATGACATTATTCAATTCAATATATTACAGTTAAATACTGTTTGTTGCTAATATATATGCAAGTATGTATTAGGTTTTGCGAACCTAGTAACAAATTAGTTCAGTTGTGACCAGAAGGATAAACCAAAGGCAGCATGAACGGAAAGTATAATCTCATGCACATTCGTTTCGTGCTTACTGGCGACTCATCAGTAGGAGCCGGTATTACGCCCTTTAACCACTATATATTTGGTAGAAGAATGTGGAATAATAGGACGGTACAATCTCCTAGACGAATGCGTAAACCTGTAATAGTGAAGCTAACATAATCTAAAGTCAACGACAATGCGACTTCAATGCTAACTCACACTATATAATATATATACCGAGTCTGTAAGGGATACTAACACTATGGCTATTGTGTTAGTAACTGATACCTTTTTTAAATCGATGAGTACCGGATACTATTACTACGGTTTCCGAGTCGGTACGTGATACCAACCTGATGGATATAAATTTATGCTAAAGTTCACCCAAATTGAGAATTACAACAATTTCCGAACACCTGTTACTCCAGTTAAATCATATATGTATGTTTACGAATATGATCTAATTGTTTGTACATATTGTTACTAGCAGAGAACCAGATGCGATTTATGATGCGTAGATATGACCTCTTAGCTTACAGTGGAGTAGTATTATGTCAACCAAAGCTCAGGGGTAAAGACACCATTTGTAATAAATAATCTGATTTGCAGATCAATTGTGCACTTTACAATTTCACACACACACAAACACACGTCGTCTCTTCTATACTTTGAACCATAAAGTAATCGCTATTGCAACCATTTTAACCAAAAATGTCTTAAAATAATATCTTGAGACCAGAAGGATAAACCAAAGGCAGCATGAATGGAAAGTATAATCTCATGCACATTCGTTTCGTGCTTACTGGCGACTCATCATTAGGAGCCGGTATTACGCCCTTTAACCACTATATATTTGGGTGAAGAATGTTGGATAATAGGACGGTACAATCTCCTAGACGAATGTCTAAACCTGCAATAGTGCGGCTAACATCATACCAAGTCTTCGACAATGCGACTTCAACGCTAACTCACACTATATAATATATATACCGAGTATGTAAGGGATACTAACACTATAGCTATTGTGTTAGTAACCGATACCAGCATTAAAGTACCGAAAAGGTACCGTCCTATTATCCCACATTCTTCACCCAAATATATAGTGGTTAAAGGGCGTAATACCGGCTCCTACTGATGAGTCGCCAGTGAGCAAAAAACGAATGTGCATGAGATTTTACTTTCTGTTCATGCTGCCTTTGGTTCATCCTTCTGGTCACAACTGAACTAATTTGTTACTAGATTCGCAACACATAATACATACTTGCATATATATTAGCTCTTCACAACAAACAGTGTTTAACTGTTATATATTGAATTGAATGATATCATGCTTACCGCTAAATGTGATAACTGATATCGATCATGGCCAGAGTGTATGGATTTACTAGAGTAACAGGGGTTCAGAAATTGTTGTAATTCTCAATTTCGGTGAACTATAGCATAAATTGATATCCACCAGGCTGGTACCATGTACCAACTCGGTACATACTTGCATATATATTAGTTTTCCGTAACAAACAGTATTTAATTGTTAAATATCTTGAGAGTAAATTCTAGTGTTTTTGGAAAGTATTGTATTCATTTCGTAACGAAAGCACAAATCCTTACAGAATGAGTAAAAACATAGTGGTGATCGCCTAAGTTGGCACTTGAAACATTATTGTTACAACTTGTGCTGGTGCGAACCGTCAATGCCTGGATATAAATGAGAAAGCGTCAGTATAAGAAATTGACGTTAATTTTGATATTTCGGATGACGGTGTTTAAAATCGGCCCTATTTTAATTTCCAGTCGAAACCATGGTTTGAATCTGAGTGGTTACATATTGCCATTATAACCCAACTTAAAAGACATTCCCATATTGACATGATGTCTTTAGTATAATGGCGGATTGTTGGTAACTATTTAGAATATTATGTCTTAAGAGATGCCAAATGGGTTCCGAATGAAGGAAAGGCTAATGAGATAAAATAAGTTGGCATATGACTTAATGTTGCGTGTGGTACGCGGCAGGAATGGCGCGGTGGATAGAGTCCCAGATTCCAAAACAAATGTGCGTCAGTTCGAGCCCCGTTTGCGGAAAATTGTTGGCATTACTTGATGAGTTTCCAATAAAGAAGAAGATAGTCTTCATGGTGAATTGCTTTTGACAACTCGTTATATTTAATTGAAGTACATTCGTTAAAATTATATATATATATATATATATATATATATATATATATATATGTATATATATATATATATATATATATGGAGGAACTTGAATCAGAGGACACAGTTTTGAACACAAGAACTACGCCAATGAAACTGCGCATTTAAAGTGATTCGCAATTACACGCCAAATTTATGCATTAATCACAGTCTATCATTATGTAACTTGTCTTAACCTTGGTGGTGTAGTTGAAAAGAATTAATATGAAAACAAATCCAAACTAGTTCAAGTCACAGCCGCTTCAAAATACATACATACATACATACATACATACATACATACATACATACATACATACATACATACATACATTACATACATACATACATACATACATACATACATACATACATACATACATACATACATACATACATACATACATACATACATACATACATACATACATACATACATACATACATACATACATACATACATACATACATACATACATACATACATACATACATACATACACATACATACATACATACATACATACATACATACATACATACATACATACATACATACATACATACATACATACATACATACATACATACATACATACATACATACATACATACATACATACATACATACATACATACATACATACATACATACATACATACATACATACATACATACATACATACATACATACATACATACATACACATACATACATACACATACATATACATACATACATACATACATACATACATACACGCATACATACATACATACATACCTACATACATACCTACATACATACATACATACATACATACATACATACATACATACATACATACATACATACATACATACATACACACATACATACATATCCTTCAAGTATTATCCGCGACTAATGCTGGACAGTAATTGAGGAGTTCCCAATAAGGACAAAACTGGTCTACAATATACAATTCCTGGTTTATATTGACAAATGTTTTTTTTATAATAAGATTGGTGCTTATGTCAAGGCTTCAAACTTGATTTAAATAATTATTATAATCCTCGCGCAACCAATGAATGTTTAATTATGTTAATATATATAAACTTGTAACACTAATACTTCAATGTAAATTTTTACATTAATTTAATTTGTTAAATTTTTCATTAATTCAACTACCTTCCATACACTGGCACGCAAAAACATACTTTTCTATGCACGAGAAAAGCGAATGCAATTTCAACGTGTGTTGATTTGTGATTGTTTGAAGTATTGCTTGACATGTATTTTGCAGATTATTTTAACGTCTGGATTATTTGAAAGGCTGACTTGGAAAAAATGAGTGTCAATTAAAGTAATATTCTGGAATTAGATTAAAGGGGGATAAGAAAAGTTTGGCATTTAATGAAGTTTCCCTTACCTAACTAAAGGGAATGTTTTGCAATATAAACAATTAACGCTTTCAGTAAAAAAATCCACTTGTAACAGTGCGTTTCCTATTGTTTGCGTGCTTGTATTTGTTCATGAGTTATGTCCCCTTGTGTATGTTCAAAATGTAAAAATGCGAGTGTGCACTGCCACGAGTTGACTTTATTTGGCAAAGATGGTAATATTGACATGTAAAGATAATCAAAGCGATTTCGCCTTTCTTAGCTAATTAATATTGAGTAAAAAAACAGACGGCATACGAGCATTCATACAGCCGTGACGAATGTTTATGAATTGGCATTACGTAACTGGAATGGACATATAGCTGTTACAATAGTGTAATATATATATACATATATATAATGCATTATGCCACGATTTAATTTTATATTTATATATGAAGGTAAAAAATACATTTTGCGTATTTAAAAATAAGCCTAATTGCATTTGACCCATTTTTATTGCGCGGGTGTTGATAAAAACTAGGTTATGCGGCTCGCACCTCAAGTAATCTAATATATTTTGCTATATATTACTATGCATTCACGAAAACTACATTATTTCGACAAATTAATCAATTAAACAATCAATGATTTCGCTGGTGGAGGTAACAATCCTTTTAATCAAGTTTGCGAGCAAAAAAATTAAGCGATTATATATATATATATATATATATATATATATATATATATATATATATAACGCAATTAACCAATCATTGATTGCGCGGGTGGTGATAATAATTATTTAAATCAAGTTCGCGAGCTTGAAATAAGCACCAATTCTAATGTATTTAACCAGTCGCACAACTTCGCAAAACTACTTCCAGTGACACGTACCGACGCATTTCGACCCTTTCATGATCATCATAATACGACTAGCGAAGATCAATTCGCAATGCATATATAAGGAAAACCGAATAGATATGCGACTCCCAAACCTAGTAATTTCACATACATCGAGCTGGATATTAAATATTGGCTGCAAAATATCTATGAGTCACGGAAATTAACGTTTTGCAGCTTTCGCCACATGTGTATAGGTTATAAAATAATACAATCATTGATTGCGCGGGTGGAGATAATTAGTTATTTGAATAAAGTTTTTGAGGCTGATTTGCAGAAATAACAGGTGTTCAGGATTAGTTGTAATGCTTAATTTCGGTGAAATTTTTCATATCTTGAAATTCATTGTGTTATGTACCGACTCAGCAACCATAATATTGTTACATTTTATTGGCTTTGGATATTATATATATATATATATATATATATATATATATATATATATATATATATATATATAGTGAGATGGCGTAGAATTCGCATTATGGAAGACTTTATACAAAGTTAGCTCTATTACTGTTTGAATACACTTCCGTTTAGGAGATTGTACCGTCCAATTATCGTACATTCCTTGACAAAATATGAAGTGGGTATAGAGCGTAGTACCAGATTCTATTATTTGTCTTGAGTAAACACAAAACGCATTTGAATTTGAGAGTATATGCTCCGTTCATTACAACTTTGGTTAATCACTCTGGTCCTATGTGAACTGACTTGTTCCTAGGTACGCAATACGTAATACCCGATTGCAAGTATGTTAGTGTTCCAAAAAAATGTTTAACGTCAATATTGTCTTCAACCAATCTATTGGTGAAATAAAATATAAGGAAATGGCCATACGAACCTGACCTAAACAGGTTAATTTTGTAAAGTCTCCGAATACCATGTTAATTCCCTTTATCTCAAATAGGTATATTTTATTACCAGGGGCTCTAAATTGATTAATTCTGGTGTTTAGATACATGATCGATCACGTATTTTTTGCTCATCACTCACTTTAATTTTAATTGTTGAAACAGTTGTAAGATAGCTTTTGGAATGTTGGCCACGTACCACGCCTTGGTATGAACGCCCACGCATACAGCGTATATGTCATTGTCTCTTTAGGTAAACACCGTGGAATACTCCCAGTTATAAGCAATAGCACGAGTAGCCTTAAAGACTGATCATGGTTTGACTATTATTTAAGGAAATCTACGGAGTAACTTGTTGCAAAGATAGACAACTAAACTATAATGCAGCATTTATGAACTTATACCACGCTGACGCATATTGTGGGTCTTAAAAGAGTAGTAGATTATCCATTTATTGTGCAAGTTTTATAATTTATATTCCTAATCTTCCTTCACTTAGATGATATGCTACCCAATTCTGACGAGTGCCAACTTTTTAGATTATCTTATTTTTTTCGTCAGCGACCACAGTTTCTTTCAGCAGGTCAAACCTGTCCTCCGCGTTTGTCATGCTCACTTTCATGTCGTCAGTACTCATTTAACACCGTGTTGACTGAACAATAAAATATCATTCGAGAACCCACTCGACCTAAGCTGTTTGTCTCAGATATTCTCGAAAGGCTTCGGATTACCGTCGCCGGTTAAACTAGCTAAAGCCTGACTCTCGTCGGGCCTTAGACTTCTTTGGCTTTAGGCAAGCTGCTCAAGGAGACAATATTCCTTGTTAAACATAATCTGTTTTTTATCTATACAGTTGAGTTTGTATTGGCAACCAACCAGAGTATTTTAAATTGTAGAATTGCATATCGCAGTGCAGCCATGTAAATATTTATTATTTTATCTTCTTCAACTAGAGGAGCGTAAGTAAACTTTTTGTTAAATGATTTCCTTTCTTACTGAATACAATATGGATATCAACATTTTGAATTTATTTGCAAGACCATTTACTATTTTCGATAAATAATTTTAAAAATCTGGGCATTTAATTTAATATGGAGTAAAAGTCAATTAACCGAAGCGGATAATGTGAAAGTTATGTAGAATGAACCGCAAAACATGACCCACCTGATGGAAAGCCTGACCAGAATAAAATTGGTATGTAACTAAAAATTGGTATAGCTTGCGGCAGAAGTGGCGCGGTAAATAAATACAAGACTCAAAAGCATACGTGTCCCTATTCGATCCCAAGTCGTGGAAAATCCTGACAAGTGCTTGACCAGGTCCGAATAAAGATGAACGAGACCAACTTAATGAATTGCCTTTATTACTTTATGCCATGTTAAGTTTAAGCATACTATATATATATATATTATGGTATAAACTTTAATTAACATTAATAAAGATAGCAAATGCAATTCAAAACAAAGACTGGTTTTGATATTATCGAGGACTCTTCAAATACTGTCAAGAAGTTTCCGCACACGGGGCTCGAATAAACTTGAATATTATTCTGACTCTGGAACTATATCCATTGCGCTACTCTTGGCACATATAACATCGATTTTCCAAAAAATGTTAATTTAAGTTTTTGGTTAGTCTTTTGTTCAGTTGGAGCTTATATGATGTTCGATTCGACTTAAAGTTTCGAAAATTATTTGATGGGAAACTAGAGATTTATGGCAGAATTTTTATTAAATATAATTTTAAATCAAGTTTATAAGCTTGAAATAATCACCAGTCTAATTTTTGGAAAACTGAACAAAAATTAAGTTAGTATATTAGTAAATATTGTGTTTAGTGTGCGGAAAGATATCACAGAGGACAAAATCAGACACAGAATTTATTGTACTCCAATTTGAGCTCAGTCAGCGGCAAAATTCCGAGTTATTAATAAGGAAAGAACAGGTTTACTGGATGCATTACTCTGCTACCTTTAAGAACGTTTAATTTATTGTGACAAATGTATACAATAAGGTTGTTTTCGATACCAAAATTGAAAACACGATTTAAATAACTCTTATCAGAAACAGCGCCATCAATTATTTAAATCAAGTTTGCGTTTTGTACTATATATATATATATATATATATATATATATATATATATATATATATATATATATATATATATATATATATATATATATATACATTTGTGAGTATAAACTAAGCATCGTATAAGGTAGAAAAGGCAATTCACCCAGTAGGTCTATTTCGTTCTTTTTGAGAACTCTTCACGTACTCTCCAGAATTTTTCGCCATTAATGACTGAATAATTGTATAAATAACCGATTCAATACTACATCCACAGGTAGATTGATGACTGATTTTTAATGTCAGGTGTTTGGTGGTTTAGTGTATAAATGAATATTTTGAGTCGTGTGGTATAGGATGGAACATGTTCGAGCATGTTTCGCGGCAAAATGCTTGACTATATGTTAGGAATTCCCGATAAGGGCGTAAATGTTCTAATTTTCGAATTGCTCATGATATCTTATACCTTGATTAATCTATACCGAAAACTGTAGGCATAATGAGATTGGTTTTTATATCCAGCTTGAAGACTTTATTCAAATAGTTGTTATCGCAATCCGCGCAATAAATTTGCTTAATTGCATCAATCTTCGAATAATTACCAATTGCCCGGGTAGAGTGGTATCTGTTCTATAATGAGAGATTAGAGGTGACTAGTTGGAACCTGAAGTCTCAAGAAATGCTCCATCTGCATCACGTGAAAGGCAGTCTAACCCCAAAAAACATAAGTTGGCATACAAGTGAAAATTGTGTGTAGTGCGTGGCAGAGTGACGCAGTGGACAATGCCCCCGTCTCCGAAGCATATGCGCCCGTCTCGAGCTCCGTGTGATAAAAATTCTGTATATTCCTTGAAGAGTTGCACATCAATATGAAATTATCAGATATTTCTTGAGTAGTTGCGCAGTGCGAGCTTCAATTGTTGAATCTCCGCGATTTGCGTTCGCGGGTTGTCGATTTACACTATCGCTTTTGCAAAGATCCTATTGATCCCCATTTCCAAGTAGGCATCGAGTTCGTCTTCTAGGTGTCTGGGTGCGGATTCGTCCATTTCTTCCGAAGGCTTCAACATCGTTCATATTAACGACTAGAAATGAGGTATGATCTACACTTCGTTGACTGGAAACGTTTCGGAACATAATTTCCCGTTCCTTCATCAGGCCTCTATTCACACATACACAGTACAATGCTCACAATAGCAGATTTAAACCACATTGTCTCCAAGTGAAGAAAAGGCTGAAATAAAGTGACGTAGTGGGCGCGCGACGCAATTACTTATGGCGATTGAAATTTTCCAAAACCAGGAAAAAAACCTGTCCATTGAATGAAATGCATTTACTAATTTGTGCAATGTTTAAACTACACCGACAAGTGTGTATATTATGGAATTCATGCTTATATCGAGATCAAAACCCTGATTTAGATAATACTAGGATATATATTTTGCACATTTCACACGTAGTAGAGCAATGTTCACGTTTTCATCTTTTCTGAAATACTTTAGGGTTTGCCTTTATTTCTTAAAAAAATATTTTTTTCAAAATGATTTGCCCAGCTGCATTTTATTTTGAAACGCGAAAAATATCATAGATTTACTTATAAATAAATTTAAATGTACTACTTTTATACCACAGTAGCAACATATTCTGGCTAATATTTGATACCAATTGATTTATAATAAAATATTATAAAATAAATGTATATATATAATGTAATAAAATCATATTCGTTGTGTTATTGTATTTTTTCTTTCTTTGAGTTTCGTCTAATATTAACGAATATTCTTGAAATGCATAAATAACCTATTTAAACATTCTTAATTAAATTATGAAGCACGATGAGTGATTATGGTTACAGTTATCGTCCTATTATTCCACATTCTTCTACCAAATATATAGTGGTTAAAGGGCGTAATACCGGCTCCTACTGATGAGTCGCCAGTAAGCACGAAACGAATGTGCATGAGATTATACTTTCCGTTCATGCTGCCTTTGGTTTATCCTTCTGGTCACAACTGAACTAATTTGTTACTAGGTTCGCAAAACCTAATACATACTATCATGGCTCAAACTTTGATAAAATATGTGGTTTAGAAATTTTACTGTTCTAAATTTAACACATACACCGAGTTCAAGTTCCAACTGAAAATTATTATAATCAATGTTGCGATCTTGATATAAGCACCTGACCCAATTATTAATTACACATGTCATTATAAAATAAGAATTGTATAGTGTAGAAAAGGCTATTCATACAGAAGATCACTTTCGTCCTTATTGGGAACTCATAATGTACTGGCCAAAATTTGCCACAGACAGAGCTCGAACGTGGGCACGTCTGCTTCGGAATCTGGTTCGAGCCCTGTTCACGGCAAATTCTGGCCAGTACATGATGAGTTTCCAATAAGAACGAAACTGGTGTTCTGCATGAATTTCCTTTTCTATACAGTGCAATTTTTAGTTTATACTGACGTATGTAAGTAATTAATGGGTCAGCTGTATATATCAAGATCACAACCCTGATTATGATAATTGTTATCACCACCCGCGCAACCAATGTTCGTTTAATTTTATAAATGTTCACTTCATTACCACTTCCCCATGTATTGTGGTGTCTGTTCAGTAATAACAGGTTTGGGATGGTTAATTGGAACTTTGGGTCTAAATGGATGTCATATGAGCTCCGCTTATCGGAAAAATAAACTAACCAAATTACATAAGTTAGTAAATAAATGAAAATTGTGTGTATTATAGTGTGCGTCAGGGTAGCTCAGTGGGTAGAGCACCAGATTCCCAAGCAAACGTATCCAGTTTCGAGCCCTGTCCGCGGCTAAATCTGGCCAGTACATGATGAGTTCCCAATAAGGACGAAACCGGTCTTCTGGATGAATTGCCTTTTCTACACTATACAATACTTAGTTTATTTTGACATATGCAAGTTATTAATGTGTCAGGTGCTTATATCAAGATCCTAACCTTGATTATCATAATTGTTATCTCCGCCCGCTCAACCAAAGTTCGTTTAATTATATAAATGTCCAACTGGAAATGTTTGTTCCGAAGCCTATAGAAAAATGATTGAAGAAACTAAAACAAAAAAAGTAAAATTTTCTCATTTGCGATTAAATGATGATCGTATTATTTTTTGATATACAATTTTATAATGAATAATATGGAGGATAAAAATATGTTTCACTAATAAATTTTGTACCTGAGAAATCGTTAATAATTTTCTATTTTAATTTGTTAAAGATGGTGCTTGACCAGTTATATATATATATATATATATATATATATATATATATATATATATATATATATATATATATAATGAATTACATTCTAGGTCAAACACCTAATAAATATATTGCATATATATATATATATATATATATATATATATATATATATATTGAATTGAATGATGTCATGCTAACCGCGAAATGTGATAACTGATGTCGATGGATTTACTGGAATAACAAGTGTTCAGAAATTATTGTAATTCTCAATTTCGGTGAACTATAGCATAAATTGATATCCATCATGTTGGTACCATGTACCGTCTCGGGAACCATAGTTTTAGTACCATGTACCTTTTCGGTACAATAGTGTTGGTATCGGTTACTAACACATTAGACATAGTGTTAGTATCCTTTACAGACTCTGTATACATTTATATTATGTTAACTTCACTATTGCAGGTTTACACATTCGTCTAGGAGATTGTACCGTCCTATTATCCCACATACTTCAACCAAATATATAATGGTTAAAGGTCTTAATACCGACTCCTACTGATGAGTTGCCAGTAAGCATGAAACGAAAATGCATGAGTTTATACTTTCCGTTCATGCTGCCTTTGGTTTATCCTTCTGGTCACAACTGAACTAATTTGTTACTAGGTTCGCAACACCTAATAAATACTAACAAAGGATTTTATCGTGGGTGTTATGGTGTGTTTGCCTTGATAATTCATTAGTCTATACTGGGCGCTTGTAAGTGATGATAGAGATAATTTTTCCAGAAGGCCAGTTAAGAGCAACAATAATAGCCTAACCTAAATCCTTCAATAGGAATGGATTTTCTTGTGTTCTCGTATAGGCCAAACGTATCTTTTAATTTATAATTGGTCCAGAAGTGAAAATTCATTAATTATGCTAATGATTTTCTTAGTACCGTTTCCATGTCCAAAAAGAAAAATAAATTTTATCAAATAAAAGAATCGTTCCTTTCTCATTTTTCTCTAAAGTATATACAAATAAACATCTCTTTATATATATATATATATATATATATATATATATATATATATATATATATATATATATATATATATATATACATACTATAAATTAAAATGCAAAACTTGGAGAAAGTGTGAAATAATGGATCAACCTATGTTTTACATGCATTAAGCCTGGTTCAAGCACGCTTCTTCCACTTGCATAATTCCGTCTGCAATTTGTTTATCCCAATGCTTCGAATTCGGCTAACTCCCTTCTTTATAGATAAACAAATTGCAGCCGGATTTATGCAAGCATAAGAAGCATGTTCAGGCATTGAGCTTGAACTGAAGGTGATACATGCAATTAATTGGTTGTTTCCTTATTTCACACTCCATGTTTACATTTTTCTATTTTGTTTTAACTTTTCAATTTATATATATATATATATATATATATATATATATATATATATATATAAAGAGATGTTTATTTGTATATACTTGAGAGGGAGTTTGAAGTGATGCCACATTGGCTCCAGCCAAAGATTATTTTAACCAAAAAACAGGTTATTATATAACTGAAAATGTGTGAAATGTGCGGCAGCGTGGCGCAGTGGATGGAATCACAGATTCCAAAGAAATTGTACTCCAGCATAATTAAGTAAAGAACCTAACGGTTCCAAATAAGGTCGAGAACCGAATAGTGGATGAATTGTAATTGGTTCATTAAACAATAACTAGTTTTACTTTTAATCAAGGTTGTGATCTTGATATAAGCACCTGACCCATTATATGCATACATTTTGTCAGCATTTCTGGAAAAGGCAATTTATCCAGTACACCGGTTTCGTCCTTATTGTGAACTCATTACTTACTGTCCAGAAATTGTCACGGACAGGGCTCGAACCTGAGTACATCTGTTTCGGAATCTGGTGCTCTAACCACTAAGCCTCCGATCTACTGGATGAATTGCCTATTTCAAAACATACCACACTTAGTTTTTACTGACAAATCTATGTGCATAACAGGTCAGGTGTTAATATCAAGATCGCAACCTTGATTATACTATTTAAAAATAATTGATTGCGCGGGTGGTGGTAACAATTATTTAAATCAAGTTTGCGAGCTTGAAGTAAACACCAATCCCATTGTATTTAACCAGTCGTCGAACTACATAACAAAACTACCGCCAGCCCAAACGCACTGACGCGTTTCGACCTTCCTTGATCATCATCAGAGTACGACGGCAAACTGACTATCGAGGATCAAACCGCATTGAATATATGGAAATCAAATTTAGATATGCGGCTCTCACCTCTAGCAGTCTCGCATACATTGAACTTGGCTGGAAATGTCGTCTGCACAATTTCTATGCAATCACGAACATTAACTGTTTGTGGTTGTTAAATTGTATTGCCTCTATATGTATATGTGGCGAAAGCTGCTAACAGTTAATGTTCGTGACTGCATAGAAATTGTGCAGCCGACATTTCCAGTCAAGTTCAATGTATGCAAGACTGCTAGAGGTGAGAGCCGCATATCTAAATTTGATTCCATATATATTCAATGCGGTTTGATACTCGATAGTCAGTTTGTCGTCGTACTCTGATGATGATCATGGAAGGTCGAAACGCGTCAGTGCGTTGCGGCTGGCGGTAGTTTTGTTATGTTGTTCGTAGACCGGTTAAATACAATGGGGTTGGTGTTTACTTCAAGCCCGCAAACTTGATTTAAAGCATTGTTACCACCACCCGCGCAATCAATTATTGTTAAATAGTTAGCTTGACAAAAATAAATAAATATAAAAAGATTGGAAGATAAATGGAGACGTAGATATGTAGATAGTAATATACAGAGCCAGATAGATAGTTCGATAATAAAATAGACAGACAGAACCAAACACTTTAAGAGATAGACAGATAGATGGATAGAAAGACAAAGTTAGTCAATTATTATAATCAAGGTTGCGATCTTGATATAAGCACCTGACCCATTAATTACTTACATATGTCAGTATAAACTAAGAATTGTAATTCGTAGGCCAGGTGCCTATATCAAGATCACAACCTTGGTTATAATATTTGTTTTCACCGCCCGCGCAACCGAAAATAGATGGATGGATGGACAGATAGGAAGATAAAGGTAGATATATTGACAGACAGATGGATTGTTATACACCAAGATTGATATAGATAGATAGATAGATGGACAGATAAATATATAGATATATAGTGAATGAGAGAAAGGTAAATATATACATAGACAAATGGATAAATAGATGGATGGATAGACTAGATAGATATATGGATAAATATATCGAAAATAGATGGATGGGTTGACAGACAGGAAAATAAAGGTAGATATATTAACAGATAGATGGATAAATATACACCAAGATTGATATAGATAGATGGACAGATAAATGTATAGATATATAGTGAATGAGAGAGGTAAATATATACATAGACAAATGGATAAATAGACGGATGGATGGACGTTATTGATAGGTGGAGAAATATGTATAGAAAACATATGGGAGTATATATAGTTAGAAAGATGTATTGATTAACAGGGAAATAGATATAGATAGATAGATAGGATGTTAGGTAAGTAGGTATGTAGATAGATATGGAAGTAGTTAGGTAGGTAGGTAAGCCTTTAGGTTGATAGATATTAATTTTTGTGTAAACATTGTCATTAAACAATTTATTTTGCAAAGGTTTGCCATTAAAAGATTATATCTGGCACTCTTGAAATCGCTTGTATATGGAAAAACTAATTGTAACAGGCGAAGCATTAAGAAATAACTGATTGCGTTGGAGTTGGTAAAAATTCTTTAAATCAAGTTTGCGAGCTCGAAGTTAACACCAATCCAATTGAATTTAACCAGTCGTCGAACAACATAGCGCCAGTACGTGTGACTGACGGTAGTTTTTGTTATTGTTCAAGTGCTGTTTAAATGCTATTGGATTGGTGTTTACTTCAACCTCGCAAACTTAATTTAAAAGAGAAAAGAGTTATACGTTTACAGTCTTATAATTGTGCACAGTGTGGAATCTATTCTTTAATTTGCAAATTCCTTACAATGAAAGGATTCGACTTGTAAATTGTTATTTTACAACGAATTTAAAGAAACACCAATCCCATTGTATTTAACCAGTCGTCGAACAACGTAACAAAACTAACGCCAGCCGCAACGCATTGACGCGTTTCGACCTTCCATGATCATCATCAGAGTACGACGTCAAACTGACTATCGAGGATAAAATCGCATTGAATATATATGAAAATTAAAGTCTCGCATACATTGAACTTGACTGGAAATGTTTACTTCAAGCTCGCAAACTTGATTTAAATAATTTTTACCACCGTCCGCGCAATCAATTATTGTAAAATTGTATTGCCTATATATGTATATGTGGCGAAAACTGCAAGCAGTTAATGTTCGTGACTGCATTGAAATTGTGCAGACGACATTTCCAGTCAAGTTCAATGTATGCGAGACTGCTAAAGGTGAGAGCCGCATATCTAAATTTGATTTCCATATATATTCAATGAGGTTTGATCCTCGATAGTCAGTTTGCCGTCGTACTCTGATGATGATCATGGAAGGTCGAAACGCGTCAGTGCGTTGCGGCTGGTGGTAGTTTTGTTATGTTGTTCGAAGACTGGTTAAATACAATGGAGTTGGTGTTTATTTCAAGCTCGCAAACTTGATTTAAAGCATTGTTACCACCACCCGCGCAATCAATTATTGTTGAATTTAAAAAAAAGCATAAAGCGAAATGTTGAACTTAGGCACGTAAAATAATATATATTTGCTTTTGTCTATAGTATTTGGCATTAAATTAAAATAAAAAAGATGTATTTCAATACAAATGCTGAGATATATAAAACTTTATTGAAGTAAGAATTTTTAGATAAACTGACGTTTTGTATGATTTTGAAATTTACTCGAATTTCTACGTCTTGCTGCATAATACATTGTATATAACACTATGAAAACTTGTACTTCTCTTCCAATATACTACCCGAAATATGATAACTGATATCGATCAAGGCCAGAGTTTATGGATTTACTGGAGTAACAGGTGTTCAGAAATTGTTGTAATTCTCAATTTCGGTGAACTTTAGCATAAATTGATATCCATCAGGTTGGTATCATGTACCGACTCGGAAACCATAGTGTTAGTACCATGTATCTTTTCGGTACAATAATGTTGGTATCGGTTACTAACACAATAGCCATAGTGTTAGTATCCTTTAAATACTCGGTATATATATTATATGGTGTGAGTTAGCATTGAAGTCGCATTGTCGTTGACTTTAGACGATGTTAGCTTCACTATTACAGATTTACACATTCGTCTAGGAGATTGTACCGTCCTATTATTCCACATTATTCTACCAAATATATAGTTGTTAAAGGGCGTAATACCGGCTCCTACTGATGAGTCGCCAGTAAGCACGAAACGAATGTGCATGAGATTATACTTTCCGTTCATGCTGCCTTTGGTTTATCCCTCTGGTCACAACTGAACTAATTTGTTACTAGGTTCGCAAAACCTAATACATACTTGCATATATATTAGTTCTTCGCAACAAACAGTATTTAACTGTAATATATTGAATTGATGATGTCATGCTTACCGCGAAATGTGATAACTGATATCGATCAAGGCTAGAGTGTATGGATTTACTGGAGTAACAGGTGTTCCGAAAAATTTGTAATTCTCTATGTCGGTGAACTATAGCATAGACTGATATCCATCATGTTTGTACCATGTACTGACATGGAAAACATAGTGTTAGTACCATCTACCTTTGCGGTACAATAATGTTGGTATCGGTTACTAACACAATAGCCATAGTGTTAGTGTCCTTTACAGACTCGGTATATATATTATGTAGTGTAAGTTAGCGTTGACGTCGCATTGTCGTAGACTTTATATGTTGTTAGCTTCACTATTGCAGGTTTACACATTCGTCTAGGAGATTGTACCGTCCTATTATCCCACATTATTTACCCGAATATATAGTGGTTAAAGGGCGTAATACCGGCTCCTACTGATGAGTCGCCAGTAAGCACGAAACGAATGTGCATGAGATTATACTTTCCGTTCATGCTGCCTTTGGTTTATCCTTCTGGTGACAACTGAACTAATTTGTTACTAGGTCCGCAACACCTAATACATAGTTGCATATATATTAGTTCTCCGCAACAAACAGTATTGAACTGTAGTATATTCCTTACGGTACAATATATAGGAATATGTACAAATATTTAAAAAAAAGCGTGTTGTTGCTACTAACTCGATGGGGCATACGATTGGGATTCCAATGCATCAGCTAACCCGATTTCGCCCATATTCCGTAGATGCCAGGTATTTCGAAACTGGTTTATCTACGATATAAACGCTGAGGCATGTAGTCCAATTTGGGTTTCCTTTATATAAAAGCATAATCTTTGAGTCACATTTTCCAGCACGTAAACTCTATCCAGAATCGTTCTCTATGCAAAATTACCACAATAATACTTTATTTGCTTGCATAAATCCGGCTGCAATTTGTTTATCCATAAGGCTTCGTATGTGGTTAGCTCCCTTTTGTTTTTGCCATTTAGTAATTACTTTGAATGCTACGTCTGGAGAACATACGTGCGATGTTTCGATGATGTGTTGCGCAATAGCAGACGTGTATTCACCATTTGATTTTAAACAGGCGTTCAAGTTGCAATGTTCTCTCATTCGAGTAATTAACCGTCTGGTCGATCGGCCTACGTAAGTTGATCGACAACTTGCGCATGTATATTGGTAAATAATATTTGATATCGACATTAACGGCTGTTTCTCTTTGATTGCTGGTTAAGGCAAGTGTGTTACCCTAAATAACACTCGTAGTTTGGCTGCATTAAATGTGCGTGTTAATGCTGCTTCAATTTTCTTTTGTGCCATTTGGGAAACTCGCATCCCCTTAAATGGGATGTTTAGGTAGACTGTTTTCTTTTTCTGGCCCGTAATACGTCTGTTTCTGTTTAATTCCCTTTTAATAATTGATTCAATTAATTGTCTGGGATAGCCATTAGACATGAAATCGTTAATTGCTTTATTATATTCGTTGTCTTTTGAATCTTGACTAACCGACCTGTCAATTCCTGCAAAGCAGCCACGAACTGATGATAATTTATATTGAAACGGCACAAAACTTCTGTAAAGCAAATACTGTGCAGAACAGGTTGGTTTATGGTAAATTGCTCTATTTAATTCATCATTAGTTTCTTTCTTTAATAATAAATCTTAGAAAGGCAGGATCATTTTTATAATGCTATGATGTGTAACTCATATTCTTGTGCTTTGTGGAAACTTTGAAG